>PVJO010011297.1:9057-60281 GCA_004026905.1 Hystrix cristata
TCTTTTCATTGAAAACTACAGTACTCTAAAAAAGGAAATTGAAAGAGATCTCAGACAATGGAAAGACATCCCATGTTCGTGGGTAGGAAGAACCAACATAGTGAAAATGGCCATACTTCCTAAATTACTATACAGATTTAATGCAATTCCAATCAAAATTCCAATAACATACTTCACAGAATTAGAAAAGGCAATCATGTAGTGGTGTTTTGAATCAGCCAGATGACTTTAGGCAGGTATTTAGCCTTTACCAGCTTTGGGTTGTAGGAGGATACCAGGCATAACAGAAAGCACCTGGCATGTAATAAGTGTGTAATGCTAATTTTTCCCCTAAATTATTGTCCTTTTTAATAATAAACATTAATACAATTGTTGGTGTATCTTTGGCTCAATTATACTCCCATTAGTCTGTAATTATACATCAAGTTGTTCCCAATTCTAACCTGTTTTTCTACTACTCTTTACTCGTTATTAGTTGTCATAAATTCTTCTTGAGATTAGTGTATAGGGATGGAATGAGCTCAGAAGCATTTAGTACAAAATACTAGGGGCTACTTAACTGACAAAAGCCCTGCGAAGTGGCTTTAGTGAAAATGATGCCGTATACATCAGTGTAGAGAATCCTTTCTGCTGTTGCCACAGAGGAGCCTTGAACTGCAGCAAATGTCCCAGCGAATGGACGATGCTTCACTGCCGCTCAGGCTGCGGAGGATTGTCTTCCGTAGACTGCAGTCATGGTTGTAGTTCATAAAATCTGCATTTTTATAATGGCTTTATTGAGTTGTAATTTACATACCATAAACATTAGCCCTTTTAAAGTGTGCAATTCACAGGCGTTTTTAGTGTAGTCACAGAATTGTACAGCCATCATCAGCAGCTAATTTTAGAACGTTTTCAGTGTCCCTAAAAGAAACCCATTAACAGTACTCGCCATTCCTCTATGAGCCTGACCCCTGGCAACCACTAATTACTTCCCATCTCTTCCGGATACTTCATATAAATGGAATTATGCAGTGTAGTCTTTTCAACAGTCTTCTTTCAGTTAGCATAACATTTTCAAGATTTATAAAAGTAGCATTTTTAATGTTAGGGTATGAGACTGAGGTAAAAATATATAGTGAATATCCAGGCCTACCTTAACACCTGACCTACCACCTGCTCTTTCTTCTTTTTTCTTTGCCTTTCTTTCATTTTCTTTTGTGGGATTAAGGAGGAGGGAGGTGTGTTTTTATTGAACTGTGTATACAGTAAAGTGTACGTATCTTAAATATACAGCTTTATTACTTTATGAATGTACCTGCATAACCATCACAAAGATAAAGATATTGAATGTTAAAATCACCCCTGAAGCCGCCTTATTCACTCCCTCCACCACCGGTATGTCCTGATTTCCATTTCTTTTTTTTTTTAATTTTTTTTTAAATTTTTTTTATTATTTTTTACCAAGAACATGTATTGGTACATTGCATACATAATGATCATAATCAACATGGTTATTTTGTACCTGTACATGATACATCTTGGTTTTCCCCCCTCTTCCCCCCTTCCCCTCCCCTCCCTTCCATTTCTGAGTTTGTTCCCCTGTGCACTTACACCCATTGCACACGAGGTCCCGAGCACTGGCTGCCTTATTCCAGAGCCTGTCCGGACGCGCCAGCCTCGGTTACCTGCATGCATTAAAGTTAGTTCCTGGGAAAATAAAACAGCTCTTAAACACTCAAGCACCCCTCCAAGTGCTCTTGTGTCCATCTCTTTGTTCTGAGCCCAGTGACTACCAGGCTTTTGTGTTTCCTTGTTGCTTTTGTCCCCAGCTTTCCTTCCAGACACCAGCACTCTTGGCTCTTTGGTTTCTTGTCATCCCGGGAAACAGTAGAGGGGAGGAGGAGAGAATCAACCTCCACTCCCCATCAGGTACGATGTATTGCCGGAGCAAGCTGGCCTCAGCAGCCCTCCTCCAGGGATGCTGGAATCTCTGCTGTCACCTCACCTGCATGGTCACCAGCTTATTTTTACTCTATTGGAATGGCATTCCTGTTACGAAATTCCACACCCTACCTTGCTCTTCACAAATAAAAAAATCATTTCTTAAAGGAATTAAGGCTTCATTTTAAATTCACTTTATGGTCTTTGAAAAACTTTTCGTTTTTGCGTGGTCCAGAGCTATAGGTTAGTATTAGCATTTAAATAGATGCATTAAACTTGCTCATAGACCTTCCTCTCATAATGGTGCCCTTTCTGAGAGGTCTTTTTCAAATCAAATACTTTGTCTTTCTTAAAAAAAAAAAAAAAGAATGCTGATGCTATATAAATTTTTTCCCATGGAAGGCCCTTTTCTTTATATATAGACTTATGAGAGTAACATTGTCTAAGTATTACTCTTTTTATATGAAAATGACCTTTTTTTAAGTTGCTATTTTTCCCCCAATGCCTGATTTTTCTGCTGACTCTCAGAATGTATTTTTCCCCATTAATTTTATCTATGATAACTCATGTCCCTCCAGACACCCCCTGTAAGACCCAACTCCCAATTCTAAGCTAAGGATCTGCATACAATCTTGCTGTATCACCCAGGTTCTGTGGAACTTCAGAGTGCCACAGAACCTGGGTGGACCCTTGAAGCTTGAGTTTTGCAAGCAGACTGACCACAGTCTGAATTCATGGCAGTCACCCAGAGACCAGACCACCTGATTCATCCACTGAATTAAAGTCATCAACCTTTTTTTGCATGGTTGACGGAGATTAAATGAGATAGCAGTCCTGCCCCTGCTTTACCTTCTGTGTATTTTATGCACCTCTCCCTCACGCTTCAGTGAGACCGGGTGAAGAATAGGGGTAATGTTTGCCTTTCTTTCCTTTTCTTTCCTGGGCTCAGGGTGGAGGGAGGTGTTGTGTTTTTATTGAACTATATATAGAGTAAACTGAACATATCCTAAGTATGCAGCTTGATTACTTTTTACAAAGTGAATATACCCTCATAACCATTGCCAAGATAAAGGTATCAAATATTAAAATCACCCCCGAAGTCTCCTTTAGTCACTCCCCCTACCACAGGTATTTCCTAATTTTCATTCTGAGTTTGTTTCCCTGCACACCCACGCCCCTTACACATGAGGCTCCCCAAGCCCTTCGAGTAAAAGGTGTTCCTCTTGTTTCCTGTGTTCTTACTGCCAGCCCTCCATTCTGTCTCAGCCTCTGCCTGTCTCAGTGGAGGTGTGTGTATTGTAATGGCCCCAGGCCAGTGCTGACCTGAATGAAAGATACTAGAGATGCGAGTCAGAATGTATTGTTTGTATTGTTCTCTGCCACCTTTTTCTCTGTCTGGGGTTGATTTTGTTGACGCCTAAATTTGAGAATTTATGAGGAAACCTTCCAGGTAATGGACACAGTCTGATTGAAGAGAAGTTGGACAAGCCAGAGCAAAACTAGGTTGTCCAACAGTCTGAAGCTGTCTTACCCCTCAAGCCCAACTCTACGCTGCAGTAGGAGGGGTCTCTCTAAAACACAATCGTCACCATATGTAACTCCTTCCTCAAAGGGGATTGTCTGTCTTCAGAATCCTTCCCCACCATCAGCCTACTCCTTATCCCCTTCTGCCCATACATGAAAGGCCGAAGTCTTTTGCATGACCCACAGGTCTGCTTTCCTTGGTAGCCCTTTTCCTTCCTGCCTGCCCCACATTTCTCTTGCACTCCAGTGAAGAATAAATCATTTCCTCTTTGAGAAAACACCCTGTTCTTCCTACTTTCTCACCAGGGTAATACATTGCATTCCTGTGCACCTGGAGGACATTGTCCTCTCAGATTTGCTTTATTGTCAATGTTTTCTCCAATGAGCCTTCCCTCACTGCTCTAAGAAGCATACAACCTTTCCTGTCTGCAACTTTAGAGATTCTCTCTGCCCCTTTATTACAGGCACTATCACATTGCTATAAGTGCATGGCTACTTTCATACCAGAGGGCCTCACTAGAGATCAAGGACTATGCTTTACTTATCTCTGCATCCACAATATCTACTGTAAATCACTTGGTGTGTAATTGGTGCTTAAATATTCATTGAACAAGTAAACACATTTTTTTGAGGATGATAGAGAGAGACATAAGACACAGTCTTTGTCATAAGGAACCTGCAATCTAGGTGAAGATATTAAAAATATATTACAGTACATCCATACAATTGACTATTCTGCAGCCATTAAAAAGAATGAGGCAGGTCAATATGTACTGAAATGAAACCATCTCCAAGATACATTGGTTAGTAGGAAAAGCAAGGTGCAGAACAGCATGGAAACACCACTCATCTTTAAATATAATGTGTATACACACACACTTAAAAAACTACTATCCTTGTGTGGATATAAATATATTTGGCAGTATACACTGGAAACTAGGAAATGGGGTGGTGGCTGGAAGCCAGGAATAAGAGAAACGCTTTGACTTTATACTTTTTTGTACCTTTCATTTTGCTTACTTAAAAAAATTTGTATTATATATGGTATTAGCCAAATACTGTTCTAAGTGCTTTATAAATGTTAACTCATGTATTTCTCTTAATAACCTCACAGACTAAGTATTACCAGTATCTCCATTTTACAGATGAGGAAACTTAGGGCTAGAAAGGTTAAATAACTTCCACAAGTTTACATAGCTAGTTAGTACCCTAGTTGTCTTTTTTATGTGATTTTAAAAATTATTAAAATTAGTAATGTTTAAAGAGATATGACTATGAATGATACATGTTAAATAGATAACCGTACAGTAAGTGACAGAGTAGGAGTGATTGCTCAAGATATTTTCATAGAGGATAAAAGATTTGATCAGTCTTGAGGAGGTGTTAGTCTTGGACACTTACAGGCAAAAGTACTAAATCTACAGAAGGCAGTGACCCCCTCAGTCTGACTAAATTGGAAGTTTGAAACAAGGCAAAAGTAGAAGAAAAGGTAAAACAGGAGCCAAATCTTTCGAAGGCCTTGGGTGTCAGTGTTGGGAGATTGCACTTGATCCTACTAGCAATAGTGAACCCTCAAGTGTTTTTAGCATGTCATCTAACCTGTGATGTAATATTATTTATCCCATTATGTAAATATAGAAACTGAAGTTCAGACATGGTAAGACATTTCCAAGGTCATACACCTTAGGTAAAAGATAGGGGATTTATGTCTAATTCTTGCAGAGAATGAAAGATAAGGTGAAGAAAACTACAGATCATTAGCAACAAATGCATCCTTTCCCTCTGTGCCTTCCCCTTTGCCATTGGCAGCCAGTTATCCCAAACCGGTTCCTCTCTGAATTGCATCAGAAAGCACCTCTGCATTTTACATAAATCAGTTATTTTATTCACTATTCCTTCCTCCCAGTGTCAGAGAATCATAGACTTTTTACAGTGTGCTGTGTCACTTAATGAATTTTACAGACTGCCGCCTCTAACATTCATTCATTCCTTTTCATTTATGCCTCACACACCAAGTGCCCTCCTCACAGGCCAAGGAGACAGCAGAGAATGACAGAGGACCCAGCCCTTTCACATCGAGCTTATTCAAAGATGAGGGAGGTAGACATTTATTCATGTAATAAATGCTTATACAACCTTAATCTGTTCATTCAAGGTTCTTAGTCATTTAACCTTTGTAGCAACTCCATTTTACTATTTCTTTTTCTTAGATGAAGAAAATAAGACACAGATTCGTAAGTTGCCCAAAATCAGCCACTGTGTTCTCTCTTGCACAGTGGCCCACCCTCACAATGTAAGGTATACTTCTTTTCCTACTTTTACTTGGCCCAGACTCGCTCTGCAGAGCCTGTTTCTTTTCCTACCTTTAATAAAACTTCGCTACTGAAAAAAAAAAAAAAATTGCCCAAAGTCATGCAAACAGTAAGAAGCAAAACTAAGGCTCAAACCCAGACCGCTGGCACCTGAGTCTATGAACCTTCTACTGTGTTGTGTCTCTTGTATACATATACTTTAGCATATATAGTATAAAATATATATTTTAATGGCTTAGATCGAAATGGATGCTAAAAAGAAAGCCAAAGCTGAGTATAAGGACAGTGTGATGAGGATGGAACAGTATCATTTTAAGTAAGGTGATAGGGGAAAACCTCACTTATTGATAAGCTGACATTTGAAAAATATCATTGGATTGATCTCTTTTACTGTTCTATTTTTTCCCAATCCTCTGTCCTTTTAATCCCCTGATGCTGTTTCCTGATTTTCTTTCAATTGGCTTATTACAGTATAAAAAAAAAAGAGCTATGAAGCACAGCAGAGACAAAACTTACTTCTTTGTACTGTTTTTTACAGGAAGTAAAAAAAAAACACTTTGTACTGTTTTTTACAGGAAGTAAAAAAAGGCCCAAGTTCGTAGCCCTTTCCCTCCGTGACACCCCCATGGACTGTTTTACCTGCTGCTGTTCTAAAGCCTCTCTCAACTACTGAATATAGGAGGTTACAATGTCTTCCACACTAATTCACTTAGATTTCTCTAAGATGAATCTCTTTGTGTTGTTTGCTTCCTATAACTTTAAATACTCTGGAGTCCTTTGCACTGTATTTCTTTCTTTCTTTGATGTTCCCAGCCTTTCCCCACTTACTAATATTTGACCTTTCCACCACTCTCTGTATCTTCCTGCACGTTAATTAAGGTATTAAGTAAGATCAGTTATAAAGCCAACATCCTTAGTATTCACTAGATGCTTTCCTCTCAGAATTTCTTGACTCACCTTTATCATCACCCTTTGTTTGTTTTTCAGCCTGTGTCCTATCAGGAGTAGCCATTCAGAATAAATTCATTTTGCTAGTTGTATGTTTTTTAGAGGCACTGTATCAAATGGTTCACTGGTGTGCAAATATGTATCAGCCGCAATGGTCTTTTCATCCACCACATTCACATTGCTCCCACAGCTATCCATCACATTTGTCAGAGTCTTTGGGTCCTTAATTAAACCCTGCTGGATACTGTACATATTTCCATTACCTCCTTCCTACTTAGCCCATTATTTTTCTTTTTTCTTTTTTTTTTTTTTGCCCATTATTTTTCTAATTGACATCCATTCTGAATCACATGTCCTTGACTCTCAGGTGGCCCATTTTGTAGCTTTGGTTTATTTAGCTTTCATAAATAACCTGAGGGTTTAGTTAATGCACCCTCTTCAAGTGTTTGCTATTGGGACCTGTGATTTGCATATGTTCACACTTTTCAAATAATCCAGATTTTTTTTTTAAGATCATCTTCCAACCCTTTTTCTTTTCTGCCCCTTCAGCCCTAAAATGCGTATTATATTTTGGTGAGACAAAATTGTTTTGAGGTGCTTTGAAGGGTTTGAGGGGCTGAAGCAAATGATACCCCAACAGCAGTAATGGGTTGTTGTGAATGATACATTCACCCTCACCCAGCTGCTGCCTCAACACAATCATGAGGTAGCACAGTTGATGACCACAGAACAGAATTACTGTGATTGATGTCTACCGCAATCAGTTCTTTACCTTGGCTTTTTTGGCATGAATATTTTCCTGCTAAAGCTATGCAATCTGTGCTATCTCTAGTGACCTTCCTCCCTAGATGTTTCCAAGATCCCCATATTATAAATGTAGGAACTGGGCTGGATATATAGCTTAGTAGTAGAGAACTTCTTTAGCATAGATGAGAACCTGCACCATTCAATCTCCAGCACCATAGATAGATAGATAGATAGATAGATAGATAGATAGATAGATCTAAAAAGCCCATTAGCCATTCACTTCTCTATCACATCACTAATTCTAATCATCACTTCCTCCCAACCCTTGGTTTCTTTCCCTGGTCTAGTGCCCTCCAACTCTTCTTTTTCACATACTGAGAAATAAGGAACCAAGAGGCAGATTATCAAGCACCAGCTTTCCTTTCCTTTATTTATTTATTTATTTATTTAGTTTTCCTTTACATTAAAACATTTGCCTTGTGTCTTGAATACCTTTCATCTATACCTGGATTGATTGATTGACTGATTGACTGACTGATTGATTGATTTCGTCCTTTTTTCTGCGTACTAGGAATCAAATCCAGGGGCACTCTACCACAAAACTATGTCTCCAGCTCTTTTTATTTTATTTTGAGACACAGGGTCTTGCTAAGACTTCAAACTTTCAACCCTCCTACCTTAGCCCCCCCTAGTAGTTGGGATTACAGGCATGCACCACGACACCTAGCTAACTGTTTTTACAGAGTAAATAAAAAACTTCATGAAGCCAAGGACTGTACCTTTATGTTATATAATCATTTTAAATGTCATTGGAGCTTCCTAAACATTAATAATGATAATATTAGGTTTCCCTTTGAAGAAATATTTTGCATTATTTATTGAAAAGTTAATAATTCCATTTCATTACCTAAAATTGAAAAAACCATAGGGCCTCTGATCGGCATACCTTAGCAGTTGTTTCCCACATCTGTAAGCAGAGATAATATGCAGTGCAAGAGACTCATGCTAGCTGGTAAACAATAGGTAGCTTTGTGGTCACCAAAGTGCATAATATTGTCTTTTTTATTAACCCATGATATTAGATAAATTATTTTTAAAAATTGAAAAGACTCTCAAGTGATATTCAATAAATGGTTTCTTTAAATTGAAAAGACTCTAAAGTGATATTCAGCACAGCATAGCTCTTCTTAACCCAGGCTCACCTTTTGATAATCAAAAGAACATTTACAGAAGTATGAGACAAACACAATTATGAAAGTAAAATGAAGGGCCTAAATAAAAAATCACAGAACAAGAGGGTAATTCTATTCACTCTTTCATATTTCATTATTTGATAACATCAGAAGATGAATCCATCAGAATTGCTGTGGCAAGTGCAAACAGAAATGTGCCTGATCAATATTTATTAAAACCTTCAAAATGGGAAAAGGAGTTGAGCAGGCTTCTTAATGGACTGAATAATTATTCATACAAATGGGCCTTGACCAAAGGCAGTGCCAGACCAAAGAGACACAATTTTAATTGTACTGAATTTAAAATGCAGATCCTGTTCTCACCCCACTGTAGAAAACTTAATTTAAAAAATTATCTGGTGTAGTGGAGAGTGACGTCTGAATCCTTAAGTTGTTTAAGAGGAAATTTCAACCATTGATATTTATAAATTTAGAATGAATTCCAAGAGTAGGGAGAGAGCAAAGTTGCCAACTATGGAAACATAGACATTTTCTCCCATTCCGGTGTCCTAACTGCCCCTGGGAAAGAGTCATCATGTCGACAGAGATGGAGACATCTTAGATGAATCTCTTTTTTTTTTTTTTTTTGAGCAGTATTTTCTGACGAGAAATAAAGCCAGGGCCTGGGTGCTGCTGACCATCAAAAGTGTCAGAACATGTTCCTGAGAAGAATGAACATAGCTAATGATAACATTCAAAGTCTCTCTGAGAGAGACACCCCAAGTATTGCTGAAACATGGTGGTTATTGGATCTAAGCCAATAGGCAACTGCCATTAGTTTTTCTTCTTTTAAGAAAAACAATTTTTGTGGTGCTGGAAATTGAACCCAGGGTCTGTCACATTAGGCAAGCACTCTCCCTGAGCTGCACTCTCAGCCTATATTCAGTTAAATATAAAGCCATCAATGAAGGGTTAGGGGTATGTGTCACTTTCATAAAGAAAATGTAGGTAGATGATGGATCAGAGAAACCCAAGCAAGCCTTAAAGCCACAGTTCCTCAGGCTATTTCTACTTCTCAGTTTTCTGTTGCCAACAGCTGAAGGAATAAAAGGAACATCTTCTCTGAAGACCATTCTTTACTTCTAGAGGTGTCTGCCAAGAACAAAAACCTGCACGATCTGTTGAGAAGAACATTAAAAAGAAATTCTCAGTATAGGATAGTCGTCTAATTCTGCCACTAACTGTCTGAAAATTATTTAGCTTTCTCTGCTTTAGTTCCTCATTCCTGCAATGGAAATAACATCAACTCATTTCAAATTAGAACTTTCAATCATGTCTGGCATAAACTGAAAGCTCTTTAAAGGGGAAGACGAATAAGGGCAATTATATTATATTTTTCAATAAACTAGTTTATTCTCCTGATACACAGGATTACCATCTATTTTATTATTGGCCCATCTGAGCTAAGATTACACTTGTTCAGGATGCTTCCAAATCTATTGCTAATGCATCTCACCTACTGTTGCTTAGCAGAAATCAGTATCAGCTGATTTTGATGGAAGCCCCGTGATTTTCAAGGAATAGGCAGGGAATGCTCTAAAAGTTGTAAAATCCAAACATGCCATGATGTTTAAATAGCATCTGCTATGACCTCCCTCCCTGATTTTCACCTGGGAAATAGATATGCAAAGAGCTGATAGCAGTCGCCCAAGGTCACATGGCTAGTTAAAGGGGAATGAAAGACACAACCAGAATCTCAGGTTAGTTGGTCTCTTGAGTAGTCTTCAAATCCTTCTGCTATAAGCACCTTTCAATTATTTATGGATAGTTATCTGCTTTATGGATTATTCAGTTCTATCTTTTCTTTTTTTCCATTTCCCTGCTTATTATCATATGTACCACTGAGGATGTAGAGAAAGTAGGAGTTGAGTGTTTCGTCTGAAAATTTAGTGGCCCTTATTACCTCTGAGTTTCTACTAAAGTGCTTGAAATGCCCCAACTATATGTTAAACGTTCCTAATCCGAAAATCTGAAATCTGACATGCTCCAAAATACAAAAAGTTTTGAGGACCCAACATGATGCCACAAGTGGAAATTTTAACACCTGACCTCATGTGACAGGTTGCAATCAAATCACAGGCTCAATAAGAATATTTTATAAATATTGTTAGATTTTTGTTACTATAATGAAATATGTGAGGCAAGCTACTTCTGAAGACAATAAAGTTGTTTAACTCACAGATTTGGAGATCCAAGGGCATGGATCCTGCATCCGCTCAGCTCTGGTGAGACCCCCTTGGCTGTATCATGTCATGGTGGGTAGCAGTGGAGGGAGATACGCAGGAACAAGAGACCACACCTTGACACAGGAAGCCTGAGAATGACATAGGTCAGGCCCAGGATTTTATAACAGCTCATATTCCCAAAATTAACTTCATAATACCAGTATTGCCTTCTAAGGACAGCATCCCCAGTGACCTGAGAATCTGCCATTCAGTCCCACCTACCAAAACTCCTAACACATGAACCTTTACAGGGACATTCAAATGGTATCCAAATCACAGCAGAGGTATGTGGAACATAAATCAATTTTGTCTTTAGACTTGAGTCCTATCCCCAAAATATTTGATTATATACTGGGTATGTAAATATTCTAAAATGTGAATCCAAAACACTCTGGCCCCAAGCATTTTCGATAAGTAACATCAGCCTGTATGGACTCAAAATAATTTTGGAAGCTACAGTCAGTACTGTAGTTCACTGCCAGTTTTTCTCCCTCTCAAACTTAGATTTCAGAAGTAAGCTACAGCACTTAATTCTCATCTTGATATTAATATTAACTTTATCTCAGCAGAACTAGAAGAGAGTGTTTTTGATTGAGCTACAATATGTTTGCTTATTTATAGGATTCAGTATAATAATTCACTACATGTATACAGTATGTATACATGCATTCAGGACAATAAGTACTTCCATATCCTCAAATATTAATTCTATATGTTGGAAACTTTCATACTCTTCTAGTTATTTTTAAATATATCGTAAGTTGTCACAAACAATAGTTAACTTTCTGTGTGTTTTGGTTACTTTCTCATTGCTGAGACAAAATACTCAACACCCAAAGTTAAAGGAGAAAAGGTTTATTTTAGCTCATAGTTTGTAGATGTTTCAGTTCATAGTCAGCTGGCTCCAAGTCAAAGCAGCATGGCAGAGGGGGATGGCAGAGGAGAAGCAGTCTGTGGCAAGGTAGGCAGAAGGCAACAAACAGCAGCCTTCCTTTCTCTCTTATCCCATCCAGGCTACAAGGCTACTAGGTAGTACCACCCACACCCATGTTGGGTCTTCTATTGTCCATATCCAGAACTGTGCTAAACCAAACAGTGGATTAATTTAGTTAACACACACCTTTAATCCGTATTCACACACCCCAGATCCAGCCATCTCCAAAAAGCCCCAACTATGAGCACATAAGGCTTTGGGGAACATCTAGGTACAAGCCATAACGCTGCACTATAGAAAACTAGAATTAGTTCCTCCTACTTATCTGTGTTTTCATGCCCCTTACTCTCTTTCTATTCTCTTTTCCCAACCCTTCCCAGTGTCTAGTGTCCACTATTCCCCCGCTTCCTTCTGTAAGACTGACTTTTTAGTTTCTACAAATGAATGAGAATATTTGGCATTTGTCTTTCACTGTCTGGCTTATTTCACTTAACATGACCTCCATTCAGTTCCATGTAGATTGTTGCAAATGACAGGATTTCATTCTTTCTTTTTTATGGCTGAATAATTTTCCATTGTGTATATGTACCACATTTTCCTCATGAATCCATGAATCTGTTGATGGACACCTTGGTGGATTCTATATCTTGGCCATTGTGAATACTGCCACAGTAAATAGGAGAATACAAGTACCTCTTTAATATAATGATTTTATTTGTTTTGTATATATGCCCAGTTGTGTGATTCCTGATCGTATAGTAGTTCTATTTTTATTTTTTAAAGAAATTTCCATTTTGTTTTCCATGTGGCTACCACATTCCCACCAATGGTGTTTAAGAGTTCCTCTTTCAAAATAAAAAGAATACTTAATTATCTCCCTTCGTCAAAGAATGATGAATCAGAAGGACACCCAACTTTCAAAAAGAGTGATTACATTATCCATTATGAGCGTAGAGGGAAAAAGGGGAGGAAAAAAAAATAGGTAACAAAGCGAAGAAGCCAAAAATCTTTTCTGTAACTCCTGAAGTAAGTGCTAGAGTTTAAATTTAGAACACTGAATTCCCAGATTAAATCCCATGTTATTCAGATATGACTGCAAGTTTGTATATGTGAATTTTGAACTGACAGAATATCGATTTGTTACATTACAGTGGAAGGCAGAGTTTAGTTAGCATGAGAATTTTGTTAATGTATATTTCCAAAATCATGACTAAAACTGAACTAGCTATACAAGTATTCTTTGCAATTATTCTTCCGTTTCTTTTTACAATATAAAATATCTATGTTACAGTGTCTTTATAGGCTCACTCATTTTCAGGCCTTAGACAAATCACTCATACTCTTTAGCTCAGTTTCCTCATCTGTAAAATGTGGATAATTGTAGTACCTGTTGGGTCAATTATGTTGATGTACCTAAAAATTAATGTTAATATTAATTAAAAATAATTAAAATTGTTAATGTTACTATAATCAAGACAGATTATGAATCACAGCATGAGACATAGCTGTATACAGTTGTCATCCTTATTCAGGTATTCCATATCCATGGATTCTGCATACATGGATTTAATCAACCAAAGATCAGAAATATTCAGGAACAAACATTTCACCTGCACTGACTTTGTATAGATGTTTTTCCTTGTCATACAGCATAACAAATATTTGTGTTGTATTTACATCGTTTTAGGTATTATAAATCTAGAGATGATTTAAAGCATATGGGAGGATGTGTATAAGTTATACATAAATACTTAAGCCTGGGGATCCTGGAACCAGTCCCCTGCAGGTAGCAAGGAGTGACTACGTTTGAAACTACAGTTTCCTTTCAAGGACTAGGACTCTGAATTCCACCAAAGAAAGCTAGACGGATGGCCAAGCTTTGTCTGGGGACTTTGGAAAGTTCTCCATTCAAGCCCTTCCTGTCAGTCACACCCAGGACTGCAGGCACTGGAAGGGGAATTGCAGTGGGAAGAGATGGTTTTAGTAGAGCTTTCTTCCTTCATTTTACGAAAAGTAAAACCAAAACTAGTTGCAATAACATGCAGAGATGCAGCGGTAACATCTACATTAAGCACTCTAAAGCTGCAGGTGTAGAACAAGGAACAAGATACTCAACCTCTCCTTGCTTTATGTGTCTACGAAAATACATGAATAGCTTTTAAAGAAAAATCAGAAAAGTGCTAATACTCAAAAATTTAAAAATCAACAATTTGCACCTGCATGTGTAACTATACATATTAAAAATTAAAAAGCATTTTGGCAGTATTGACAATTGTCCTAAACAATTTACTCAGCTTTTGCCTAATTCTCCTTTTAGAAATCTATCTTCAGGAAGGAAAGGTTTTTTTTTTTTATAATTGGAAACAACCTAAGTGTCTAATTCTGTCTTACCCTAAATATTTCAATCATAAGAAAGAAATTGGCTAAAACACTGTATCAGCGAAAGAGAGCTATAAGAAAATATTTCAAAATGTTGCATGTCGTCATGATGGAATTATGTAAGTAATCTTTTTTCCATATAATCTTTCTGTGTGACCCATGTGTTCTATGTGGTACCTGTATTAATTTTCCAAACAAAGAAATGTTACATATACATATATACACACACACATATATATATGGATTATATAATCTTTAAAATGATCTTCCCGTCTTACCAAAATGCCCTTCGTATGCTTACTAGTTCAAATGGCTTTCAGACAGAATCAGTGGGGGAGAGAGTGGCAACGCAATGCCATTAAAATAAAGTAAAAGACGTAAGAGTATACCTCAGTGGTAGAGTGTTCTCTGCCCAGCACTAGGAGGGAAGAAAGGAGGAGAAAAAAATCACAAGGAGAAAGGTCTGTTGGTAAAGCAAACATGAGGTTGATAAAAGAAAGAGTATCAATATTGTCATGCTGTAGACTGTGACCATGGGCCAGGCTATTTGACATCATGTCTCAAGCCCCTTACCGTCTCTGCTCATACTGCCCAAAGGCACATAGCAAAGGGTCAAAGAAACCCTGGGAAGGCAGACACTTCCTCACAGAATGTTCCATCCACCAGGGTGATGTGAAACTCTTTGATCTTAGAAATAAGATATCTGTTCCACATCTAGCACTTGTTCTCTGAACATTTTCTGATATAAAGAGAAATGTTCTGTGAGTCATGTGCCAGAAAATATCTAAAATCAAATGTATGCTCACTGATCCCATCCAGGCAGCTAAGTAAGCACCAGTGTCTTAGTTACTTTTCCCATTGCTGAGACAAAATACCCAACACCCAGAGGTAAAGGAGAAAAGGTTTATTTGGCTCACAGTTTGTAGAGGTTTCAGTCCATAGTTGACTGGCTCCATGGCAGGGTGGCATGGCAGAGGGGCATCACAGAGACAGATAGTCCACAGCAAGCATGCAGGTGACAGCACATTAGCCCTCTTTCTGTCCATTATATCTTATGCAGACTACTCGCCCTAGGGTGAGTATAGCACTCACACCTTAATCCTAGCCATAATTTATGCCAGATCAGTCAGTGGACTAATTTAGTAATCTCACATCCTTGATCCCAGCATCACACACTCTAGATCCAGCCACCGCTGAAAAGCACCCCCTCCATGATCGAACGAGGCTTTGGGGGGACATCTAGACATAAACCATAACATTCCATTCCTGGCCCCCCAAAGACTCCTGCACATCCCTTTATGCAAAAGGTATTTAGTCCATCTCTAAGAGTTGCCAAAGTCCTAACATTTTTGACATTGCTGAAAAGTCCAAAGACAAAGTCTCCTCTGAGATTTAAGGCAAACTCTTAGCTGCAAGCCCTTGTACAAATGAAAAGAAAGTTAAACACTTCCAACATTCAGTGGCACAAGATGGACATTTCCATTCCAAAAGGTACAAATAGTGGGATACAAACGAATAGGACCAAAGCAAGACCAAAATATAACAGGGCAAACATTAAGTCTTGTATTTCCATCTCCAGCATCCAAGGCAATCTGTGGTAAGATGTGACCTCCAAAGGTCTTGGGTGTCTCTGCCCTTGTGGCACTTCCAGTGGTGGTAGCTCGCATGGTTTCTGTTCTAGGCTGGCTCTGCTCCCTCCTTGCAGTTTTCCTCAGTTGATCCATGTCCCAGACTTCTCCAAACTTCTGGGGTCTCCAGTGCGCCTTCGGCTTCACACTCACAGCTTCACACACTGCCCTCTCGGGCGGCACACTGCTGACCTCCCAGGCCTTCTTCTGAAATCCGGATGGAAGCCTTCCTAACCCCACAGCTCTTGTATTCTGCACGCACCTAAAACCAGCAATATGTGAATGACACCAGGGTGTGCCCTTCTGGAACGTGGTACTCTGGCGCTCTCTTTTCAAAGCAAAATCTTTCACCTTTGCAACTCGGAGGTTGCAAAGGCTGGAGTCCTGCTGGTTCTGGTGATGTCCTCAGGCAGTCTTTTCTGTTGTCTTCTTCTTGGCCTTTTCTTGCTAGTCTTTTCAGTGACCAATTTCTCTTCTCCATCTTTGCAGGCTTTAACTGTACTGGAACTTCCTTTCTTGCCAAACTCACAACATTTTCAGTCAATCTGCTGGACTCTTTGCTCTTCCTTTTCAACATAAATCTGACCAAAAGCCCCCAACAGTAGCCATGGCACCACCTCAACATTAGACTGCCTGCCTGTAAATTTTTTCTGCAAGATTAAATAGCCCACCACCCTTTTTGGGCAAGTCTCTGGACATGAGCAAAATGCAGACAAACTTTTTGCCCTTAATCCTAGCCAGAACTATGCCAAACCAATCAGTAGACTGATTTAGTAATCACACACCCTTGACTCCAGCACCACACACTCTAGATCCAGCAACCTCTGAAAAGCCCCCCCAACTATGACTGGATGAGGCTTTGGGGGGACATCCAGACACAAGCCATAATAGCCAGCTAGCATAAAAAGTGGTACCCTGGAAAATAGCAGCCCTGGCTGCTGTTTTAATGCTTCATGATAAAGACCAAACTTTCATTTTCCTGAGGCCTCAGTGAGTACTGATCAGTTATTTATCCCTGTGGGGTTGCATGATTTCATTTCAGTCTGTCAGTGTTTATCATGGAAGCTCATTCTAATTGCATAGTTTAGGGGCATTTTCCTGTTTTCCCTTTAGGGCACCTTGTGGCACCCTTTCCTCACCACTTCATCTAACTGTTGCTGTGCCATTTATTAGTCTTTGCTACTGGGTACCTTTCTGAAAGATAAATGAATTTCATTCTGTCTTTAAATATTTATGTTTCCTTATGATCTAATATATCATTGTGGTTATAGGGAAATTTTTCCCTAACTATAGAAAATACACCATCAGTTACCTGTCAATTTTGATTAATAACTCAGCTTTGCAGTTCTGGCACATTGTTCATCTGCAGCTCTTTTTTTTTTTTTTTTTTTTTTTTTTTTTTTTTTTTTTTTTTTTTTTTTTTTTTTTTTTTTTTTTTTTTTTTTTTTTTTTTTTTTTTTTTTTTTTTTTTTTTTTTTTTTTTTTTTTTTTTTTTTTTTTTTTTTTTTTTTTTTTTTTGGTGCTGGGGATCGAACTCGGGTCTTTGTGCTTGCAAGGCAAGCACTTTAACCACTATCTGCAGCTCTTGAGAACTCTTTTTCATCTCTCAGTCTACTTCAAGGTGTCATTCTGGGATATTTAAAGGCCTTCACTGCACAGAGGATATTGAAACATTAAGGACTTAAATGGCATGACCTTTGTCACTTACCAGTGGAAGATCCAGGACCAGAAACCCAGGCATCTTTGTCTTGTTGTTTGCTCCCAGTATGGAATGACAGTCTGTGTAGAAAACCAGCCAGTATCCCTGGAAACAATTCATCTGGCTTTTCAAAAGAAATCCAGTTGCATCTGGGATGATGGGTTTAGTGTTACTTCTTAAGATAAATGATGAAAACATCAGCATCATAATGCAAAGAACCCCAATTCTTTTGGTTTAATTTTAGTGAAAAATATCACAAACCATTTTGCTGCTTCTGTAGGCTTCCCTGCTGCTAGGTCGTTGGCTAGCCAGAGGTAGAAATGGCTCTGATAAAGCCATCCCCCTCCCAAGCAGATTCTGGTTCAGGACTGGCCGGCTCAGATTCTTTGACAGTCACTGTATGGGGGATGGGACCTCAGCACGCTGAGCTTTTCAGAAACTAAGCAGGTAATTCATAGAGAATTGGAAACCAGTAATTTAGAAATTCCAGATTTCAAGTCCCTTTTAAGCTTAAAAAGAAGCCCCAAATTTCCACTCCACTTGGTAAATACACTTTTGTACGTGAGTTCTTGAGCAATGTAAAAAAAAGTACATTCTTAGGAATTTGCCCAAACGAGACAGCTTTCTCCCTCACCTGTGCATCTGAGGGAAACAGAGTTTGATGATATACATTCTCATTTCTCAAAATAAGGGTCAGTATCAGGGAGAAAGTTGTTGTGTAGCAGGGGACATGAGAAGCCATAGAACAAATATGGTGCTACAGTATGTTTTGTTGTTGTTGTTTTGTGGTCCTAGAGATAGAACCCAGGGCCTTTGCACTGAACTATATCCCCAGCCCTTTTTTTATGTTTTATTTTGAGGCAGGGTCTCATTAAGTTGCACAGCTGGGCTCAAATTTAGAATCCTCCTGCCTCAGCCTCCCAGAGTGCTAGGATTACAGGTGTGTACCACCACATCCAGCTTTTAAAATATTATTTTAAAACTATAATAGATATATTGAGGATTAGAATACAAAGCACATATGGCTTTTATGCCAAACATGAAGCTTCAAATGATTGCCTGATTGGAGTCAATATTGGGCTCCCAGACTCGTGGAGGTGAGTACATTCTTCTCTTCTATGAGAAGTACTTCTGTCCATGATCAAGGTCACCCTTGATCATGGGTGGCTCCTGGCTATCAGGTTCCAGGCGTTTAAAAGGAACAGTCATTTAAAACCATTACAGAAAAGTAGCCCTAAGAGGACCCTCTACACAGCCATGCTAAACAGTTTACTCCTAGACGATGTTCATGAAGTTGCCCATCTAAAATGAGCACTTTAATTCCCATTAATATTTAGAGAATATTGCAGAATAATATTATTTCTCACTGGACATGATGGTACATGCCTATAAGCCCAGGTACTCAAGAGGCTGAGGCAGGAGGCTGCCAAGTTCAAGGCCTGCCTGGGCAACTTAGCAAGACCATGTCAAAATAAAAATTTTTAAAAACGGCGGAAAATGTAGCTTAGTATTCCCTCAGTTCAATCCCCACTACCAAAAAAAAAGTACTCTTATTTTTTTTAATTGTATGTTAATTGTAAAACCAGAGTCAGAAGAGCAGAACATAGACCAACAATCTGAGAAGATACCAGAATTTTTCTTGACCAATTTCTGTTGCAGCAGTAATTTGTGAAATATTCTTGAAATTACAAAGCTCCTAGAATGTATTCCCTACCCAACGTGGCTTTGTTTTAGGATGTGTGTTCTTTGTTTCTTCCAAGATATTCCTGATGGAGAAGAAACAAATCCAAGGTCAAGAGTCCAGTAACACAGGATGTTAAGCCCGTGATCCTGATAGAGCCTTAAGGTCCCTTCACCCCCAAGAGTTGCCTTAAGCCCACTGTGTGAATCTGTCCCCTTGATCCTGGCAAAGCTCACTTCATGTCAGGAAGAGGGAAGAAAGCGGACCAGGCCTGGGCAGACCCTGCTGTCTCTTTGCTAACACGCTGTGTTGGCAAAGCTGGCCCCGAGCCTGTACCTCTCTGGGTACTTCAGAATGGTGGTGTCAGTGGTAGCCCAGAGTCTTGCATACAATGAAATGCTGGTTTTAGAAATGGTAAGTGGTGGCTTGGTGACATTGGGCAAGTCTTCAGTTTCCTTATCTGAGGAAAGGGAGTTGCAGCTCCCTAAGTGTGGTGAGTGTTAAATGGCACCATGCAGGGAAAAGAACTTTGTCACCAGCAATAAAATTCTTATTTCTAGGCTTCTTTTTCCCTTTCCTAGTTGTCTTGGAACTTCTTGAGTTAAGAGGCCATGCTGTTACTTTTATTACGTTACCATTAACACATTATTGTTGTATATCTAATAAGAGTTTACCTTTACAAAGCACCACCATTCTAACTGCCATATATATATAAATAAACATATATATATATAAATTTAATTCTTCCAATAACCCTGAGAAGTAGGTACTATTATTATCCACTTTATGGAGAAAAAAGCCCATGTATTTCATAAAAATGCCAATAATAAATGATTGAGTGAACAAATGAGGGATTGAATAGGACAAAGCCGACTGCCAGGTGAACAGGAAGTGTTTATGGAATGAGTAAACAAATCAGCGTTTGAAAAGCATATTCACCCACCCTGAGCCCTCACTGACCGTGGCGGTGCTGAGCAGGTCCTGTCTTCCTCCCCAGGCAGTACTATGAGATGCTGTACAACACGGCCGACGAGCTCCTGAACCTGGTGGTGGACCAGGGCATGAAGTACACGGAGCTGGAGTACATCCACGCCCTGACCCTGCTGCACCGCAGTCAGACGGGGGTGGGGGACCAGACCACCCAGAACACCAGGCTGCAGAGGCTGAAAGAGATCATCTGCGAGCAGGCAGCCATCAAGCAAGCCACCAAGGACAAGAAAATAACTACGGTTTAATGGGGCACGCTGCAGTTGGGGAGGTTGCTTTTGTTTCCCTGGAATCGTGTCTTCATTTGGAATGTTATTTGGTATCTTCCGAGGTTAGTTTGGTCTATGCTGATGCTTTAGTGGAAAGAAGGTGTAAGGATTGTTTTTTCTGTAGTTTTGGCTTTTGTTATGAGCTCTGAAGGAGGTTCACAGTACAGAATTTTTTTTTTTTTTTTTGGTGCTGGGAATTGAACTCAGGGCCTTGTGCTTGCAAGGCAAGCACTCTAACCACTGAGCTAAATCCCCAGCATACAGAATGTTTTGACATAACAACTACTTTAGTGCAGTTGGTCCCAAAGGGGCTGGGGTGGGGCAGGGAGTGAAGGTGTATTCAGCTGTTGCACTCTGAAAAACAAATGAATAAATGACTAACTAATATTTTGTTTATTGCCTAGCATATATAAAACTCCAGTTTTGAAAGGTGCCTGCCACCTAAGTTTTAGTCCCTTCCTTAAACCAATGAATAGTCTTCTGTTATGTAGACAGTGATGTTTTTACTCTCTTGACCTTGGTGATTTACAGTCCAATGAAGTAAGTGTATGTTCATTGTTTTCCTGTCACTTGCCAAAATCACATAAATAGCTTCTCAGCTGGCTGTGGCTTCCCACAAATTTCCCTAACCAAAACAGGAACTCTTCAGGGTCAGGGGAAAATGTCCTTTATTTCAGCCCCTCGGAGAATTTATGTTCTGTAGCTTGTACACAGGCTGTTGTCTGGTTTATTGCCTTTTCATTTTGGCTGTGCCAAAACCAAGAGCGCTAAATTAGTGACAAAAATGGAAGAAGGAAAAGTGATCCAACCCTCTCTGCTTAATTTCCCACTCTGGTTTCCAAGAAAATTATGGTTAGAGAAAGTCCCATCTGACTCAAAACCTTGTTTGGGGGTAAACGACTCTGGGATGCTTACTTGTCTCCGCATGAGCATCTGGGTCTTTTTCACCTCAGAAAGTAGCCCAGGTCTGCTTAGCTGAGGGCAAGGACAATGGGACAGCCAGAATATTTCTCCTCTGTGTGACCACGGAGCTTGTTTCTGAGTTGCTTTCCTGCAGTGTGGATGCTCACTCCGTTCCTGGCACACTGGACCTCACCATTGCCCCGGCCCCGAGTCCTCTTGTGCATGTCACATGTCACAGGAGGCAGCAGTACACCGATCAGGAAGCATCTTGAACACACACACACGGAAAGGCAAGCTGGACACACATGGTCATACCTCAAACCCTGATGGTTGAGGGTTTTGTGCCTGTTTGTAACAACTTTGGTCTTGATGGGATAAACAGCAAATTAAAAATCGTTTTGAGAGGCTTAAAAGTGGCATGTTGTTTTTCTTACATTCTTTATTCAGCCAACATTCCCTGAGGGCCTAATATGTGCCAAATACTGCTATGCTCTGGGCAGGTATACAAAGAGGACACTCCTGTTATCTAAGAATGGAAGAAAGGAACTTGACTCCAAATTCTGATGCATGTTCACTTGGGAACGGGCTAGGAATTGGGTCAGATGGTGGAGCAGCTGTGCAGGGATCCAGCAGGCAGCTGCAGGACACACTTCCAAGGGCTTCTGGAAGGAAGAAATGCCGCAAATTTATGTGGTTTGGAGACCGCCGTTGAAAAACAAATGACTCCAAACAAGGTTGTTGGACATGGTCTACCCAAGAGTAGATGTGAGAGGAGGAAGACAAGGAGAGAGGAGAATGGACCACTCTGGTCTGGAAGCCTCCTCTTAGTAACCGTGGCTTCCCAGAGTAGACACTGTGATTTCCCTTCCTTCCTGCTCACTCCGGGGTGATAAACCTGAGCGACTGTGGTGTTGAAGAGCCAGGGGTGGCGCTGGAGAGTGCTTAACATGGTGTTCCTGGATGGTTTGGGGTTAAACAGAATGTCAGGAACACTGAGAACCAGCAGAAAAATGGCAGATAAGCTGCTACAGAGGAGGATTTAGGACAGTGGACTCCTTTCTTGATTTACAGTAATTATGAAATTGAAAAGCATCAATTCTGCACAGAAAAGGGGGTTTAGGGGCTCAAGAGTTTTAAGGCACAAATTTCTTTGAAGGTTATTGCATCAGTCTGTGTTCTTCAAAAAGTCAAAAATATCCAGTGATGCATTCAGTGGATGGAGATGGCTCGGCTGTCTTCAAACCTACCATCATTAGGGACAAAGTGAAGATTTCCACAGGTTATGTGCTACTTTGGGGAGATTGTCAAACTGGTTTTGTGCTATCCACAGCCATGACTGGAAAGCACTAAAAGACCCACAGTCCACCAAGGCCAAGACCCAGCGTATAGCCACACTGATACACAGCCACAGAGCATTCTTCCGTAAGGACCACTCCCTAAAGTGAACTGTTGCAGCTCAAAGGGCCAACCAATTAAGCCTCACTAAAGAAGCCCTGAAAAGAAAGCAAGCCATTTTCTTGAACAGAGGAACAAATGGGATGACATACAGCTGGCCCTTCCTATACATGACTTTTACATCTTAGGATTCAGCTAACCACAGGATTCAGACATACTCATGGAAAAAATTGTGCCTGTACTAAATATGAACAGACTTTTTTTGTTGTCATCATTCCCTAAACAAAACAGTACAACTATTTACATTTCATTTACATTATACTTGATAGTATAATCTAGAAATGACTGAGGACACAGGAAGATTGTATAGGTTATATTCAGTATCATGCACTGTGTACAAAGGACTTGAGCCTCCTCGGATTTTGGCAGCTACAAGGGTCCTGGAACCAATGCCTTTCCCCTACTGAGGTACACTCTTCCCATAAACGAGGGACAGCGGTGTGGGGCACACTGTCTGCAGCACTAATTACAGCACCTTGGAGAGGGCTTGCAGGATGTGGGAGGGTCTTGAGATGGACAATAAACATGATCATGAAGAAGAAGGGCTCTGAGGCTGTTCCACCAGCCCAATCCTCAGAGAGCTCCACAAGCAATGGCAGCTCCCATGAAGAGCTTCCTTCTCACTCTCACCTGCTCTATGGTACCTAACACATATTCCCATTTTTGTCCTCATGACAACCTTGTGTCATAAATACTGCTTTCCTTTCTACCATGCCCAGCAGATCTGAAAGTAATGGAAGAGTCTTTCCCAATTTAGCCACCCTTAGGACAAATTCCTTTAAAAAGAACTAAATTTAACAGATTGGATCCAGTTCTTGAAATGTGTTGGCAAGTAGTGTTCTCAGAAGTGTTGGTAATTGTTTCCACTGCAGTTTTTTTGTTACTTTTAGCTATCCTGTTATCACCTGTCAGTACACCTCTTAATTTATAACCAAGACTACACTTCAGACATTGTGCCCTTTACCCCACAAGCACCTATTTAAAATACCCATCCTATTAATAAAGCTTCTTCAAGAATTTTCATCCCAGTGTGATGTTTTTATTCCTACTTCACAATGGGGTTATTAAGGCTTTTTACCCAACTAGAACTTTCTCCTCCTCACAGCTGATAACATCCCTAATGATTAGACAAAGATACATTCCTTATGCTGCCCTTCCCCAAAGTGGACAATGCCCTGCTTCTAGGTTCTGAAAGACAAGTGTATTTCTACATGGGTCCAGATAATCTGGAATTCAGTCATAGGGCCAGGCCTGCGCTCCTACAGCTCATACTCATCAGATGGACATTCACACAGAATCTGTGGTAGGACTTTCCAGCTGGAATCGTTGCCTTAGGTACGGAGTGACTCTGTTCACAGAGGCCCCAGCCCCTCTTTAGGGCTGCAGTCTTGTCTGCATATTTTCCAAGCTTAGGAGTCATTATTCTATGGTTCAAATAGCTTAAAAAGAAAAACTCCAACACAGACAAGTTAAATTGGTGGCAACCAAACCCTGATGATTCTTACTGTCAAGACATATCCGTGGATTTCTTAGCACTAATGTATTCATTCATTCAGTCAGAAAAATGTAATTGCCTCTTACAGCTCAGGTGATGTGGGATTCGTGCAATAGCAAGCAAAAGAGACAGTTCCTGTGACATGGCGCTTATACTTCCACTTGCTTCTTAAAATTTCCACTGTGATCTTGCTCTTGCCAGAGTGCATAATCCCCCCACACCCCAATTCTCTAAAACGTCCTTTCATTTAGGAAGACATCTCATAGGATTGAGGACTGAAACCTTCAGCCAGACCCCCTGTTGCTCTCATTTGAGCTTCACCTGCTGGAATCTCGGAACTGTCACTATTCACTACTCTCTGCCCTTCTGGTTAGCACAGTCTGGCAGTTTGCCCTTTACTGTGTCTTGATGAACAAAGGGATTCCTGCCTCATCAGCTCTATGAATGGACCATGGCCATTGCTTTCAGCATTCTTGTCCTGAGGATCGATGGGGCTGTCTCCCCAGGACCAGGCCACAGAAATTTCATAATAAAGAACAAAGAAGACCAGCGACCAGCCTGAGCTTAGCAAGCCCAAGCTTGATTCACTCCAGTGAGTCACATCTGCCCTTCTGATGACAGCCCACGACGTGGCTGCCCTTCTAGCAGGATATGAAAATGAGGAGAGTCCTGGTCAACAAAATTTTGCTTGAAAAGCAAAGTGTGTGCTGAAATATGCACACCTGAGAGCAATTGTCTTAATGTGGCAGGGATGTAAAAGAAATTGGGCCTAATTTGGAGGGAGGGTAATGAGGTACGAAGAACAAGAAAACATAAAGAATCACTAGGCTGGACAAAGGTCTCAACTCTGTCCTAATTAGGCACAGTTGTTACGAGAAGTACATAATTAATAAGCGTATGACCAGATGTGAAATACAGTGAAGTTGTTTCCTGAATAGAGGTGGTAATGAACTGTACACAGCTGGAAGTTGTTGTCCTAATTTGGCTGAGGCAGAAGGCCTGCCTAGAATTTTGAAGAGGTGTAGTAAGATGCACACCGTAGGTTTACACCTAAAAACAACTAATCCTATTCCAACCGGGCTGGGGTGTAATGAGATAGAGCTAATTATCAAGAGTGTAATGAGATGCAAATGCTACTGGAGCTGAACTGGAAATTTCTTTAGAAGTGAATTAAGATGCACACACTAGAAAAGCATTTCTGGTAACAGAAGAAGGTGTGAGTGTGATGAAATAGATGTACGTGACTGGAGGGGTTGCTGTAATGTACCTGGGCCAGATAGGTCTGTGATTAAAAATGTCACCAGGAGTTTGACACACCTGGAGCAGGAGTCCCTGGGATCTCAAGACTGCAGCGACCTATAAAAACTGCATACATGTTTTTTTTAATGCCTACACAGCTTAGGTGTGTATATGCAACTTTTAAAAAAAGTGAAATGCTTTCAGGTGAGTGGAGTTTTCATTATATATTGTCCTACTTGCAAACATGACCTCAACTTCCTGCTGACTTTGCAATAGACACTTTAGGAAGAACCTAATTCCAAACAGAAAAACCAGCCTGTTTTCCTTCACAAAGATGTACATGCTATGAGAGGTCAGGAAACCATTAGTAGCTGGGTTCTGTTATTGTTTTCATTTTATAATTGCTATATGTTACTTTACACACCTTTCTTAAACACTGAATTTGTGTCAGATGACCTCCTAAATGCTGTATCACACCATTTCATTTACTCCCCACAATAATCATATAACAGAGATACTATTATCATACCCACTTTACAGGCCCAGATTGAGGACTTTGCCAAACGGTCTTGCTCTGCCCTGTGCCAGAGAGGAGTTCAGAGCCCCCTCTCTGTTCTCTGTTCTGAGCTAACGTTCTTGTCTAGTGTGCAAAGAGAAAGGACCTCACCTGCACTGAACCCCACCTGACATTCTCCGTAGTTTGACTCCTCCACCCCTCTGTCCTTTCCTATGGCTCCCTGGAGAATACCATTCCTGGACCAATTTGGGGTTGCCATTCCCCACCTTCTCTCTGCCTTTCCTCAGCTTCTGTCTGCCTGAGCCCACCCCTGTGGCCAGTATATCTACAAAAACTTGGAAACACAAATCTCCTAAGGCCCCAGGGACTGAGCCCAGCTGGAGGCTGAAATGACTCATACCAGGGCCAGACGCTGGCACGGCGAGGGAGTGGTGGGGCCAATGCCACAGTTGTGGAATCTGGTGTATCTTGGCTCAGTGTGTCACCTTAGCCTTCACAGGGAAGGAAACTCATCTTTGCCTTTTATCCATGTTGGGTTCCTACACTGTGGCACGTTCAACAAAACACAGATTGACAACAGGAAAACATACAAATCTATGTAATTTGTTTTACGTGGCACAGGAACCTTCATTAAGGGAAAACCTGAACAAACAGTTAAACAGTGTGTTTATGTTGTTGTTGTAGTTGTCATTGTTGTTTGATAGTAGGTTTGATGAGAAGGAGAGCATTATAGAGCTACGACAGGACAAGGGCAGGAGCCAGCTGGGGGAAAATTACCTATTCGGTCTGCTTCCTCCCTGCCTCTGTCTTCAGAGATGAGGAGGCTCCTTTCTGCCCCATGTAGAGACAATACCTCTCCCAGAAGGTCCGCTGCAGGGACAGATCAGCAACTCCTGCCTAGATTTTATGACCTGCTCCAGAAAACAAGGATGGGGAATGTCAGAAGATCATCCTGCACATGCTGTTTCTCAGGTTCCTTCAGCCTGGAGTATTCAGTATGCCAGGGTGCCAGATTTGGGGCGAGTGGGTCCTAAATCCCATCACCCTCACAAAGTGGTTTGCTATTAGGCAAGTTACCTAACTCCCTAAATCTCAGATTTCTCATCTGTGAAGTTGGGTAATAATAATAGCTCCTATCCAACAATATTGCTGTATATAAAGAAGTGTTTACTCTCTGGCGTGTAATAAATATCACATATACATAATCAATATTATTGTTATTTTGTCCATTTCTTTGAGGAGTTTGGGATCTAGCTTTGAAAAAATCGACTCTTTTGAAGTGGCTGAAGAGTGCAGCCACCCTGACCCAGCCAGTGAGAAAGGCCTGGAGGATGGCAGGAGGAGCCCCAGACAGCTGCTTGCTGGATTCGGATAACTGAAGCCCCCAGGGAACCAGACAGGAGCCGGAACCAGATGTCCTGATTTTGTTCCATGATGGTTTCGACCCCCTCCCTGATGCAGGACAACTGTCTACTTCCTCTAGCCTGATCCTTTTCATCTGTTAGTGAGGGTTTTGCATCTCATTGCCTGCCAATGTTTTTATGCACATCACATCAGCTCGGGAAGCTCAGTATCCTTTAGGGACTGGGCCTGCACAGGCTTATGGGCCTTCTGCCTGGGGTTTGAGTTTGCTGTCACTCTTCCTTCATACTCTGAGGAATGTGGGATCATGGATTTCTAATAAGTTCTCAAATTGCTATGTGTAACTGAGGTGAGAAATCTGTCATATTCTTTTGTTTTTCTAATTTCTCTAAATCAAATGCAGCTCTGAGCTCCTACATACCACTCTTAGCACAAGTCCAAGTTCAACTCAGTTTTGTGGCTTCCTCTCCAAGGGGAGATTTCCCTGCTTCTTGGGCCAACAGCCCACCACTGAAGCAAATCAAGAAGATGGGGGTGAAGACTGCATCAGCATTAAGGCATCTCATCACTTCATCAGTCCTGCTCCTTCTGGAAGTCTGGGTGCCTGTTGTCCTCTGGCGCTTTTGCTCTTCGTGCAGAAGTCCTCACCAGTGTCCTGGGGTTTCCTCAGTGACCTCCAGACTGCGTGGTCCATCCACTACCAGTATCACTTGTGAGTACTGTGAGCCAGGTGCAGTGGAGCTGCATGGATTCTCCAACCCTGACTCTGTCTCAGCTTTGGGGATCCAGCACTCTGTGTTGGACAAGTCTTCATTTTTAATTCCACATGCCAGTCCCTTTTCCTTCCTGCCACTGGGCTATCAAGGCTCCTTTTCTTTGGTCAAAACCTTCCAAAACAATAACTCGCTGGAGGTGGTTCCTCTGGTGAAGGTAAGTTTTCTCCCTCCCCTCCTAACTTTTCCTTTCTTTCCTTTCCTTTTTTCTGCCTTGAAACAGGAAGTTTTTTTTAGCCAAAACCTGGAAGTAAAGGGAATCTGGAGACTTCAAGCGCAATCCCCAGATAACCTTCCCAGAAGGTGGCAGAGGAATGGGATATTCCCTTTATTCTAATTTAAGGTAAAAGATTGCCATAAATTAATTTCTCAGTAACTGTATTAGTCAGCTTTTTGTTACTGTAACAAGTACCTGAGATAAATCAACTTATACCAAGGAAAGGTTTATTTTGGATCATGGTTTCTTAGTCACTTCTCATTGCTGTGAGACATAATACCTGACATCTGCAACTTAAAGGAGGAGGGATTTATTTTGGCTAATGATTACAGTCCATGGTTGGCCAGCTTCAACACAGAAACTGCATGGAGGAAAGCTGCTCACATCATGATGGCCAGTAAGCAGAGAGTAAAGAGAGGAGCTGGAGAGTGAGATCTTCAGCCAGATCCCACCTCCTAATAGAAGGTCAACTGTCTCACCCCCGTGATTTAATCACCTTCCAAAAGCCCCACCTGGAGTGTGTGAGGCCTGTGAGGAGCATTCTGGATCTGAGCCACAACAAGGGTTTGGGGGGTTTTAGCCCATGTTCCCTTAGTCCTATTCCCTTGGGCCCGCAGCAACACCATACATCATAGAAGGGCCACACAGCAGGAGAAGCACGTTCACTTAGTGGCAGACAGGAAGAAAGACAGAACCAACCTATGCCAAAGGCATAGTGATCTACATTCCATCCACTAGGCCCCACCTTCTAATAGTGCCATGGGCTGGGGACCAAGCTTTCAACATATGACCCTGTGGGGACACTGTGATCTAAATTTAGCGATAACTTAGTCTCCTCTGGATACTTAAAGCTGTATGGAACTCCAGAGAGCTAACTGTCACACTTTCCAAGGCAGCAAAATGAAGATGTTGGAGAGAAGAGTGGAGACACGTAGGACAAGGCATGAAGACTGCTTGACTGCCACACCCCTGGACCCCACCCTCGGGAGCCCCAGCATATCTCTCACACTGTTGGGCTGCCAAGCAGAACAGTGGAAGGAAAGGCCCTGCCTTCAGAAACGTGGCCATCTATGGGAAGAGTAGGGCAGCACACATGAATTGACATGGACAGCTGTAAGCCAGGATAGCACTGAAAGTTCATTTTCTGCTTCACGCTAAATACTGGAGGAATTCAGGAAGAGGAATGATGTTTGTAGATGATTGTTACTAAACACAACTTAATGAAAGAATTGGCATCAGACCATGATTTTAAGAAAAAAGTGGAGCTGGAGGGGCGGGGTTCGAGATGAAGGGGTGCATTTTGACAAGCTCCACAAATTTAAAAAAAGAAGCTTTGAAAGTAAACCGAAAGAAAGCTCAGAAGTATGAGGAAGATCAGCAGAGTGCACTCGTGGAAAGTCGTTACTCCAGAAAGAATGGTTATCATTTAAAAAAATCAAATAATAACAAATGCAGGTGAGGCTGTGGGGAAAAAGGAACAATTCTATATTGTTCTTGAGAATGTAAACTAGTACAACTGTGGAAACCAGTATGGAGGCTCCTCAAAAACCCAAAACAGCTAAATACTATAATGATATATGCATACTCATGTTTATACTAGCACAATGCATGATCGATAGCTAAATCTTGATAGCAGCCTGTATGTTCATCAACAGATGGATAAAGAAACTGTGGCATTTATACACAATGGAGTACTGCTCTACTATAAATAAGGATAAACTTGAGGCATTCACAGATAAATGGATGCACCTTGAGACCATAATATTAAAGGAAATAAATAATACACACAAGCTTAAATATCACACGGTTTCTCTTATATAAGAAACCCAAAATACAAAGACCAAAATAAAAGATAGATAACGGGAAGTAGAGAGATTTTTTTTCAAATGGAAAGGGAACAAGAGATGGAAGGAGAGAGAGGAGGGAAAGAGGATTTAAAAAAGAAAAGAAAGAAAAAGCTTTTTCAAATGGGAAGGGGATCAAGAGCTGGGAAGAGCAGGCAGGTGGGAGAATGAAAAAAGAATTAAAATGTGTTATGTGCATGTACCAACTCTTCACAATAAATGTACTCATTCCTGCAAACATGTACTAATAAAGGAAGAGAAGAGAAAAATAAATAAATGGCAAAAGATAGATAATAGGAAGTAGGGAGAGCGAGAGATCTTTTGCAAATAGGAAGAAGACCAAGAAATGGAGGGATGAGGAGAAGGGGTGGAGAAGGAGAGTTAAAAGAATTAAGATGTGTTATGCACATGAACTAACTCCGTACAAGGAAATGGGATCATTATACACTGCAAACCTGCATTAATTTTAAAAAAAAAAAAAGGAAAGAAAGAAAAAACAACGGCAACAAAGTACTTCCAAAGACTCCCAGGTCTCCCAAAGCAGATCCAAAAGGCATGATGGAGAGGAAATCAAACATGTACTGACAAAAAAGAAAAATGTGTTTTGGTGTGTTCTGTGCTGCTATAACTGGAGTCCTAGGTACAGCCACTTGCCCCAGAAACCAAATGGAAAGGCAGGAAAGGGATTTCATCATACATTTACTTTGGGAAGACAGGAGGGATCAAGCGTTTTCAGTCCTGTCTTCCAGGGCACGGACATGAGCTTTAGGTTTAATAGGGAAAGAATTAGGGGAGGGGCACGAAGTATGCATGACTGAGCACTCTTGCTTTCTCTGCTCCCTCCTTTATTTTCACTCAAGTAATGTTTGTGAGCGTGTATACTTGTCTTAGTTCAGTGTTTTCAACTATCACAGGAAAGCTTCTATAGAAAACCAGTATAAAGGTAGAAAAAAAAAACTGCTATCTGTAATAACTAACAATTATTAACGCTTAAAAAAAAACTCAACAAGAGGCCATACGTATCTGCTCCTACATTCTAAGTTCTAATTGCCTCGTTGGACCAGCCCCTTTTTTGCGTTGGAGTTCTGTTACATACCATTCCATACCGGTCCTCGGAATTGAGTTTTCATCCTCTGACAACCCAGGTCCCATTCAGCAAACATGCAAATGCCGGGAGAAAAATCTCTTTTCTCTTTTCCTACCCTCCTAGGCAGCAGCCAGAGTTCCTTGCATTTCTCTGATGTCCCAGTGGAAGTAAATGTTACGGGTTTTGAACAAGATCTGAAGTTGCCATTTTAAAATGAGGAGACATAAACTGAAATGCTGTTAACTCAGCCAGCTGTAAGAAACTAATAAAGCACAAGGCGCAGGGCCTTTTGGTACTTAAAGACTGCAATTCGCTCATCTACGATACAGCAACAGGAAAGTGTTTTCATAGGGGTTGTAGAAATTCTCGTGTTTTGCCATTTTATTGTAACTCATCATTTTCTTGGATTTTCATTTCCACCTCTCCTGGATGCAGCTAGTTTCAGGGCAGGTTCTGCCCAGCAGCCCCCTGAGAGGGTTACACAGTGTCCCAGAAACCATTCCGAATTCAGAAGGGAAATAAGAGTATCTGAGTAATCTGCTCCGTATCCCACCCCTCAAGGAGTGATCTACCGTGATTTGACATTTCTAGTTGGCAGGTTTGTTTGGTAAATACCAGTGGTCTCTTACCATGAAGAAGAGTTCGGCACCTCCTCCCCCCAATTTTGCTAGCAGGTGGTAAGCTACAAAGTAAGCAATCCACAGACAACATTTGCAAGCAAGTACAAAAGTCATCTTTCAGCACACTCTGTAGGTTAGGTGAAGTCCCCAGTATCTGACCAGCACTTTACTGGAACATTTACTACAAGGCGAACACAAAAATGTTCTGTCAGCAGGATCACATTCAAGTGGGTCTGGAGACAGAATTCGCCATTAATTATGGGCTCCTGAAGTGTTGTTCTATAGCTGTCAAGTACCAAGTTGACTAATTTTTAAATTCATTCACAAAAAATAATAAAGCCCAGAAGGTCATACCAGCCAACCAGATGCCTCAAACACATTTCCCCTCTTATTCTAACCCCTCTTATGCTAATTAACCAGCCCGCTGGCACTGTTTTGGTTTAGATGCAGTCCGGAGAAATCTGCTATGTCCTCCTCTGGAGAGCAGGTTGTGGAAGGATGATACTGTGTCTGGTCTTTCTTTAAGGACAGCCTTTTTCAGGCAGCTGCCAGCTTCCGCTGTCCTGACCCTCATTGATATTCTGCCCTTCAGATGCAACATAAATTTCTCTAATCCCTGCAATAGGACATCTACTAATTGTCACCTTCCTAGATGTGGACACGGATTTGCAATGAGCTGTCCGCCTGACCTTGGGAACTATAACTCAGATTTGCAAGGCAGGCTCCAGAGTGTAATCCTGGCCTGCCTCAGAGCACAAGAATGCTGACAGTTTCCCCGGAAACAAGGCTGTGCTCTGCCCCGGTGCCCTGCGCCTCGCTGACTCAGTGAGCTCTCCAATCACCCGCAGTGAGGAAGACTGACCCAGAGAGCTTCGGTGTGAGCCACCCTCCCCCAAAAGCTGACCGCAATTGCTATGCAAAAGGGCTTCCTCTCTGAGGATGCAGAACTTCATACTCTCAGACTTGGAGTCCATCCAGCTTATGCTATTAATAGCCAGGGCCATGCCACCAGCCCTCGGCTTATTAATAATGTATAGCCACAGCCCCTGACTTAGTTAAGCTACAAACATCGCTCATCTGCATGATTAGCTTTTACGTTCCTGATTAGAAAGTTTCATCCTGTCACAAAACTTACCCTTTCTGAATGAATAGCTCTTTTAAAGAGAGCCAGGTTCTCTAAAATACATGTTAAACCCAAATAAGACAACAACAGCAAAGCAAAACCCCATTTTCTTTATGGAATGAGAAGAAAGGGGTTTAAGAAGGGAGTTTAAAAGTTCAGCTCTATGCTTGTTAAAAACAAAACAAAACAAAAAAAAACAAACAAAAATACCTTCAAAGTAGCTGTGGCTATAAGTGGAGACTTGGGAGAAAGAAGTTTGGAGAAGGACCCAGGAGTTTTTAAGGAGATATTACTTAGTGAATTTGTATTTTTTATCTTGAGGAATTTGGGGTAAGCACTAAGTGGTTTTTAGCAAGAAAGGGATATCAGGTTTTGACTTTAACAAATATCCCACTCCCACCAAGGGAAGATAGATATGCAACGTGTAGTGGACCAATATGGTCAACTTGAGCAGGAACACCCAGCTAAACTGAGTTATCTTGGTTCTGGGTATAGAGGATCCACCTGAAGATTATTGCCGACACAACATAAAGAATAGGAGCAGAAGATAGGGGCCGGCTGTTTCTCAGGAGCAGCTCTGTTGTGGCTGGTTCTCCAGAAGGGAACTCGGCTGTTATTGCAGCAGGAGCTCGGGGCCTTGCTGTCATCAGGAATGACTGCTGTTCACTTCAGGGAAGCTCTGGTCTTCATCTCTGCTGTGAGTGTTGTATCTTAGTTCCAGTACAGATTTCTTCAGTCTTTTAGTGCAGGCATGGACTCACATGAGACAGGGCTGTGGGCTTCCAACCCTTAATTGGATCTTTTGTGTCTGCAGTGCATAGACAGACATTCTGCACTCTTCCTGCATTTGGCTTGTGTCTGTGATTGTTGTAACTTGTACTTGTCCTATATTAAATCCACTCTCTTGCAAACTATTGACTGTAGAAAAGTAACTAAAACAAAATGGAAGGTGGATGCCATGAAGATCAGTTGGTAGTCCAGGAGCAAGATGGTGGCAGCTTACACAGGGGGAGTGGCATAGCAGGTGGAGGGGAGAGTCAGGAGATTTTTAAAATATGGTTGCTCTCCACCTCCTTTAGGTCTCTGCTTGAATGTCATCCCCTAAATGAATCCTTATTTGGCCACCTATTAAAGACAGCAGCCCTTCTCACCTACATTATTCCCTTTTCTGCTTAATTTTTTCTCTGTAGCTTTTTAACTCTGACATCCTTTATAATCTAACTGCGAGGCATGTACAGGTACAAATTCTCTATGATGAATGTTATCATTATCTATCTAAAATGTACCACTAAAATAAAATTTACAAAAATAATAATTTAACTGCAAGGGCAGGGATTTTTGTATCTTTTGTTTGCTGTATCTTCAATACTTAAAACAATCCCTGGCACATAACAAATGCTTGATAAATACTTTTTGAATGAATAGATTGAGGATAAATAAACAGACAAAATGTGATCATTGATTAGAGAGGAGGGAGGGAGTAAGAGGAAGCTGCAGAGGAGTACAGGAAGGTCCCTGGCTCGCCAAGTAGGTTGGTTAACTGAGTGTGTGGGATGCCATTCATGAGATGAGGAAACAATACAGAAGGGGAAGAAGCAGAGTTGGAGGTAAAGTTGTGGGTGGATGATAAATGTGAGGTACCTGTGAGACATGTAAGAAAATACAGAGAGGGCTTTGAGCTAGAGGAAGACATTTTTGCAGATCCTATAGTCTTTATTCATTTTTAAAAACAATTTGTTGTGCATCTAATTTGTTCGACATTATGCCAGGCATGGTGGGTATTAAGATGAGCAAACTGAGGTCAAGTAAATATATAACCTTACTCACAAGATCACACTACACATTTGATAACAACCAGTATTACTAGGGACGAAGGACGAGCATAGGAAGAAAGCATGCTCATTAACTTTGGAACAAAGTAGAAATTTGTAGCACCTTTCTGGAATAAAATTTGGCAGTATGTATATGTACATAAAAGCTGGGAAACTTACATATCCGTGACTCAGCAATTTTCCTTCTAAGTATTTACTTGCTGATCATAAGCACAAGATTTGCCACCCATCAGGAGGACAAATGTGTCCTTACTGGGTATAACCAGCTTGGCACCAAGCAGACACCTAGGAGTCCCAGCTAATTAGGAACAAGGAGGACCCAAGGAGGGATATATATACACATCCCATCTAGATACAGCTACGGAAAATCCAGAGTCTACCTCTGGTCCCTCATTCATAAATAAGGGACACTCTCGTAGAAGGGCACATGATTCTATAGGTCATGAATTTGGGCTGCTCCATGTGGCACCAACTGGGGTCACTTGTGATATCGAGTTGGCATCTGGGCCAGTCTGGAGCACCCTAGATGGATTCATTTACAGGCCTGGCATCTTGGTGGAAACATCTGTCAGGCTGCACACACACACACACACACACACTTGGGCATCTCCATGGGGTCTCTCCAGCGGAGTGGTTGGGCATCTTATGTGATGGCTCAAAGCTCTAAGAGACCAAAACTGAGGCTAACCAGTCCTGTTAAAGACCAGCCATAAAATCGCAAACTATCATTTTGGCCATACTCTAAATGTCAAAAAGTGACAGACAGTTAAGAGATCCCACTCCCAGGAGGAAGAATACCAATGAAGTCACAGTCTTTATTTATCTGCCACACTCTCAGGTTCAAGATTCCCAGGAGAGCAAGATCTGGTGTATATATTATTCCCCTTCTACTCTTCTATTGTGTGAATCAGTTCCTCTCTGTGTCTTGCAAAATGAAAACCTTTCCAGCTCTTTCTCCACAAAAAATGAGGCCTGTAGAAAGCCAACAGGACCTCTTGCAATGTGTCTGGCTCCTCAAGCTGCTTGCCTGCCTCTGCTGAGCGGCCTCTTGCTATGCCCAAGCTTTGGTCAGGCCAGGCTCAGCCAAGGGATTGAAGTTTCTCCTGATCAGTTACCATCTTGGTCACCAGCTACTGCTTCTATGCTAAATGCACAGGCCTAACATAATTCCCAAAGGCTCTCGTGGAAGTCATGGACATTTCCTTATTTGTCAACAGCAGAAATATGCATATTTTCTCATTGTTACAGACAGCATAAAATCTATCAGAGCACCACAAACTATAAAAAAATTTCTGGAGGGACTGGCCCAAAGTGAGAATGTGGCCCCCATTGGTGGCCGTCCAGGCAAGAAGAGCTGCCAGGAACATGAGGCAACCTGGAGGAGAAAGCTGACGAGAGTGGAGGACCCAAGAGTCTGGCCAGTCTCAGGTTGACACCTGTGTTCCCCTTGGACCTCCTTGCTCTCAGCAAGGCCTCGGGCAGCCTTCTCTGAAAATAGATGCCTCCCTGCCTTGAAGGATGTGCAGAGGGTAATGCCTTTCCAAGTGGTCAAAGAGAAGAAAAGCTCCCCAGGACAAGTACCCTGTTCAGCTCTACGGGAAGCATTCACCCACCCCCTTAATTCTGTGGCTAAATGTCACAAGTGTTGATGGCAGCTTTGGGCCAGGTCAAGAGGTAAGACTTTGGATTTCAGTTCTGAGTCCAAGTGCTGAATGGTGGGCTTTAAAATATGGCCACAAATTCTTGGTATGCCTTCATCCAAGGTGCAGTTTGGAGACTTCCAGAACAGGGGCATTAATAATACTCTAAAAATCTGGTTTTTCATAGAAGTAGTAAGAACATTGGGAAAAAATTCAACCTCTTACATACTATGGAAATTAACCATATTGCAGTAATGCATGGAGCATTTATTCAAGAATAATTGCTGAATCTAAGTAAGAACAGCAAATGTTGTGTCATTTTGACTTAAACTCTTCCTATACCTCTCTGGCCAGCTCTGTGGGAGCCATGAACACCAGGAGCTTTGTGGTCATGGTAGTGTGAAAAGGAGCTGCATTACAGCCATGGGATGGGCAGACTGGGTTTAGAATTCCTCAAAATGCACATCCTGTGGAATGCCCATTATTGTAACCTGTCTTGCAGCACCCTGAAGAAGCCCCATTAGGGGATCTTGTCATTATTTGACCTCATCAGAGCTTTCTAGGGGTGAAGGGAAAGGGGCCGACCTTTTACCCCTGGCATTTGTCAAAATCAGTTAACAGAATTTTCCAATATTATGGCTGACCGAGGCTAAAATACCGGTTGGGGCAAACATGAGCCCGGCCAAACATTTAAGAAGAAGATCTAGATCTTAGGGACAAGATATGCACAGGGGGCTTTCAAAAGCTCCAACTTGGTCCCTGAGGTCTAGAAGGCCTCGCACAGGTACAGAATTGTGTGCAGCTCAAGAGAGACATCAGTCTCTCACCTCTGCTGATCTTGAATGCAACAGGAAGATGTAAACTGCTAGAGCATCCAAAGTAGCCGTCAACTTACAATAAACTGTGCCTCTTGGCAAAGGCTGAAGACTTATTGGTTCAAGATCTTTAAGGAAATCTCTGCTTCATCACTAGCTGTCCACTAAATTAACTGAGCAGAGACGTTAGTCATAATAGGTATGTTAGTCAGCTTTTCGTCACTGTGACCAAATACCTCATAGAAACAACTTAAAGGAGGAAAGGTTTATTTTGGCTCCTGGTTTCAGTCCATGGTGCAAAAATGTGGTGGAACAAAGCTGCTCACCCCATGGTAGCTAGAAAGCAAAAAAAGAGCTGGAAATGAAGGGGCCAGGGACCAGATATGGTCCCCACAGTCATGACCCCGTTGCCCACTCTCTTCAGTTAAGCCCCACTTCCTGTTTCTCTCACCTCCAATAGTGCCATCAAGTTACAGTCTCATCAATGAAGTCAAAGCATACATGATCCAGTCACCTTTCCAGGCCCCTCTGCTGAATATTGCTGCAGTGGGAATGTGAGTCTTTGGAGGATATTTAAGGTTTAAACCATAACAATAAGAGTACTTATATTACAGATTTTTTTCTATAAAAGGTACTAAACAAACAGCAACAATAATAAAACAGCAACAAGCCACTAGTTGAAGAAGGTTTCTGATTTCCAGGGTTACCTCATTACATTATTGTAGAAGTCCATTTTTCAACTATCAGGTGTGGAGTTTCTTTTTAGGGTGATGAAAATGTTCTGGCATTAGATATTGGTGACATTTGCCCAACCTGTGAATATATTAAAACCCTTTGAAGTATATATCCTCTTTACTAGCTGGTTTTGTTGGTTTTTGTTGTTTACTTTGCAATGTGGGGGATTGGACTCAGGGCAAGTACTCTCCCACTGAGCTACATCCCCAGCCCATATGTGTACTCTAAAAACTTTATAGTATGTTACATACTTCAGTTTTAAAATTAAAAAATAGTTGGGCATGATGGCTCATGCCTGTAATCCCAACACTTGGGAGGCTGAGGCAGGAGGATCACTGTAGGTTCAAGGGCAGCCTGTGCTACATAGTGAGTTCAAGGCCAGCTTGAACTACATAGCAAGACCTTGTCTCCAAAAAACAAACAAAAAATTGAAAAATAAGTAAATGCCTGTCAATGATAAAAAGTTGAGACACAAACAGAAAAGTATGGCCTATACACAAGAGGAATAAACAGCCAAGAGAAACTCTCTCTGAGAAAGCTTAGATGTTGTACTCATTATACAAAAACTTCTAATCAGCTAATATAAATATGTTCAAAGAGCTAAAGGAAACTGTCTAAAGAATTAAAGGGAAGTATGTCTCACCAAAGAGAGAATATCAATAATGAGATAGAAATCAGTTTAAAAATAGATAAAAGAAATAGTTTTAATTCCCTTCCCTTTTGAGTTGGATTGCAGTTAGTGACTCGATTTTCCTGAGAAGCATATGGCAGAAGTGATGGCGTGTGGCCAGATTAGGCCATAACAAGCACTGAGGCTTCTCCTTGCTCTCTCTCAGATCACTTCTCTGGAGAGAGCCAGCTGCCACGTGGTGGACATTCAAACAGCCTTATGGAGAAGGCTCCTGCCAAAGCCAGCAAAGAACTGAGGCTGTCTTCCAAAACCATGAGAGCGGGTCATCTTGGAAACAAACCCTCCAGCTCTAGCTGAGCCCCGCCAATAAACGTCTTAATAATAACCCTTATGGGAGACCCCAAGCTGGAGCCGTCCAGGTCAACTTTTCTTAATTCTTGACCCTTGGTGACTGTGCATCTCACACAAACCATGCCTATTGTTTAAGTGGTTAAGCTTTGGAATAATTTGTTATGCAGCAATAGTAACTGCTACATACTCTAAAAACAATCAAAGGAAAAAATAAAAAAGGGAAATGTTACCACACATAAGTAATACAAGGAAGAACTGCACATAGTAAGAGCAGCTCACAACGGAATACATCATGTTTGAAAGTAGTGTGCTGCTTGTCATTTTACGATTTCAACTGAAGATAGATGGCCACTTATCACAGATGATGGATGTGATTTTCATCTCTGGTGCCTAGAGGATTGTTTCAGCACAGATGATCTCTATTTTCAAATTTACTTATAATTTGATACTCGCCACCACCACCGTCTGTTTTCCAGGAAGAATTGGAAGTAGTCTGGAATTATTAAGTATATGCATAAAGAAGTTAAGACAAAAAATTTAAAAACAAGTTGAGCACAGAGACACCCACTGCCTGTAGTTCCAGTATTCAGGAGGCCGAGCTGGAAGGATCACTTGAGCCCGGGAGTTTGAGACCACCCTGGACAGTGTATGGAGATCCCATCTCAATAGAATAAAATAAAATAAAAACAGCTATCAGAGATGACATAGAATTAGGAAGTTCCGCCAATTAAAACTAAGCCTCACGGAAGCTCAAGGAGGAAGAGAAATCCAACTTTGAGCCAATGGAAGTGTTGATTTAGTAGGTCTGTAAAGCCTGGTAATGTGTATCTTTTCAAAAACCCCTCCTAGCTAGGTCTGTTTAGATACTACTGGCTCAAATGGTCCCTTCTGACTCTTTGATATCTCCTCTGCTTTTGTTAAGAGCTAAGTACTGTCAAATTTAAAGTAAAAGATTCCTTGTTACAGATAGAAAAAAAAAGTCTATGAGTAGCAGATACCAGAGATGAGTGTGACAAAGTCCAGCTCATTCCTTCTTGGACAAATGCAAATCTTACTCTCCTTTGTTCACAGGGGCTACCTTGCAGTCAAGTCTCCTTAAATAAGGCTATTTTTTTCTGCATACATTGGAGGTAGGGTTCTTGGTCACCCCAGTGGAAGATGCAAGAGGTGATTTTGCCTCTAGACTGTCCTTGCGGAGACAAGCATCTGAGTGACCCAAAGGATGAGTCAAGTAATGAATACCAAGGCTTCCTGCACATTGACTGGGGATCTACCTCTGCAACCTGAGACAGGAGAGAAAATGCCCAAGCTACCAAGTGATCCTTTTTCCTCCTGCTTATCTCCATCTTCTTCGGTGGAGACACTAAGATGTTATATAGCTCAGACTCAGAGTCTGAAGAGCCTTTTTGGGGCCTGGATAATATCCATGTTGTGTTCCGTTGGCCATCTCAGTCATAAATGATTCTGGGGCTGAAAAGCCTGACTTGGAGTTGTACTGCCTTCTGATCAAACTCAAATGAGCAGTTTTATCCAAGGTCTCAATAACTACTGCTTCTCGGATTCCAGCACAGGGAGAACTGGACTGTGAAAGCAGGTGTGTAGGGCCAGGCACTCATACGTCCCAAGATCTGTCATAACAGGAGGGCTCACACATATTAATCAATGTAAAATCTGAGACAAAAGTAGAGAAACGGCACCTGATGTTCTTTTCAACCAAGGTCCCTGCTTAATTCCAAACATATTCTGCAGGCTGGATGTCAGGCAGCTGAAGGATGATCAGTCTTACGCTAGAATTAAAGCCTGCTGTGATGTTAATGAAGAATTGCCAGTGGGTTTGCTGGAAGGTAATTTAGATCTACATAATTATGACTTAATCCCTCACCCTGTGACATCAAAAAGGTCTCTACCCAAGTGCAAGCTGCACAATTTCATGCCACAAAGAGTACAGCTGTGCGACTCCTGCTTCCTTTTGCGTGTAGTACTCACATCAGTCATGATGGCTTTATTAAATGATGTGACCTAACCCCGTTCTCACGCATAGGGCTCTATCTCCTAATCAAAACCACACAAGGTGGCTGAGCAGGCTGTGAAAAAGAAATCAAGATCTGCATCTTAACTAGCAGATTAACTGCTCTGGATAGGAAAGTTGCCAATGAGGGTGAGGGTGGTTCAGAACAACTTCCATTTGTCTGCCATAGCAATTGGAGGTAACATCTCCACTATCTGGAGGCGAAGGAGTCCTCAGGTCTGTCTACAGAACTGCACTACTGTTTTGAGGCAAAGAATAACCACCAGGACCAAGGAGCACTCTCACACAGTAGTCATGCGTCCTGTCTTCTGTTCTCCAAAGGAGACGAAACACAGGCATGGGAATTAGAGGTTGTGCGGGGAAGATCAGCATGCCCTTGAAAAGACAGGTTGGAGCCAAGTGAAATATCTGAACCAGTTGCAAAGCCAGTGTTTTGTGTCATAAAACATGGAAAAAGTTACGAGTTACTCAGGTCAAGGCACTCAAGGAGGAACAGAGATCATGTCAAGCTTGGAGTATGGAAATGGGCAATGGGTCAGGATGTTTCTGGAAGTGGGTGGCATTTGGTCTTGTTTTAAAGGATGGTATTATGGATTGAACTATGTCCTCCCACAATTCGTATATTGAAGTCATGACCCACGATACCTCAGAATATGGTCATATTTGGAAAAGATCTTTAGATGTAATTAGATAAGATGATATCATACTGGAGTAAGGTGGCTCTCCAGCTTACATTTTCCAATAAATGTGATGATTTAAAAAAAAATAAAAAATTAAAAAATGGTGATGAGTACAGGACAAGCTACCCCAAAACAGAGCTTGTTGGTATTTGAGAAAACCAAAAAAGCAACCAAAGACATTCTCACTTTTCTATCATCCTGAAATAGGCCATGAAACCTAGGGAGGTCATTCTCTGACCTTTTCCTTCCCTTCTCCCTTGAAGGCCCTCATGATAGTTATGGTGCCTGGTGCCAGTGGGGAAAAACACAACCCAAGAATGTCAGGAAGAATCTGAGCAAACAGGCCTTGCTAAGTCCCCCACCCCAGCTTATTAGCACTAGATCAGACCGTTTATCCTCCAATCATACCTCTGCACACCTATCCATAAAAATACACAGGTGTCCCTCTCCTGCAAGGGGAATTGTGGAGACAGGCACACACATGGGAAGACCCCATATGAAGGTGGAGGTTATGTTACCACAAGTCACAGAGCTCAGTGAAGCTAGAAGAGGGCCCTGGAATAGATCCTCCTTCAGAGGGAGCAGCCCTGCTGACATCCTGATGCAGAGTTCTTGCTTTTAGATATGTAAGACAATAAATTTCTGTTGTTTTAAATCACCAGGTAGTTGGTAACAGCAACCCTAGCAAGCTAATATATATTTAGGACTACATTTTAGATGTGGAAAAGAGAGTCTCAGAGGAAGGTATAGAGGGATGTTAGGGAGTTAGACATCCACAAGGCAGTGGTCCAGGCCACTTAAGGAGCATGTTTGTCAACTTTAACATTCACTGGCCCTAGTGCACCAAAATACTAAAGTTATTATGAACACTTGGCAAAGACACAAATGCAACCTGATCAGCAGTATTTTTCCAGTGTCAACTGAGGCCCATGTGCTAATAAGCATTTCAATAAACCCCTTTTCCTGTCCCTTCTCCTAAGAATCAACTGATTAACACTTACCCCATACTTTATAAGTATATATTTTTCTTCTAACTTGCCCAAACCTGCTCCTGCTCCCGTTGCCTTGGGGTGTACTTAGCTTTCCCTAATGGTTTGCGCTGTCACTCTGTTACTCTAATTTTGCCTGGTGACTTGCCTCAGTGCATGTCTGCTTTGGAATTCTGTCCTTGGTGGAACAAGTTCTTGTCTGGGCTGAGCTGGATCTCTGAGCTCCTCTTGGGGGAACTCCTCAACCTCCTTCCTGGTAGCAAAGGGATGAGCAGGGATCTTCTGGATCAAGAATACATACCTGGTTATGGAGAGCAGGCTGTGCTGGAACCTCTGCTTCCAGCCACAGGAAGGAATATTGTGGCTAAGCAACAGATAGTTTTGAAAGCTGGGAAGATTTCTTGCTTTTCGTCTGGAGGCGTTTTCTTGGTTTTTATTCATGTTTGTTTATATCACTTTGTCCTAACATGCTTTGAGATGGCTGGCCTGAGTCTGTAGGCCACAGGGAACCAAGTCCTATGCCAGGGAGTGACTTGCTCAGACGCCCACAGAAAGATGAACTCACACACCCCTCCTTAGGAAAACAAGAGCCAAGAAGCTGTCATGGTAAGAAGCCGTGGCATTCATCTGAAAAAGAAGCAAAGAAAGTCCAACTTAGGAAAATGGTAGCAGACCAGAGAAGAGGGGATGAGGACAGGAAGTGAAACAACACATTGATGTGGCAAAGTTTGCTAGTGGGGAGTCAAAGAGAAAGAGGGATTGAACATGACGTCATCAACATTTTGAGCCTGGCGATTGGAAGGACAGTAGCTGGTGAGCACCTGTATTGAACAGCTGTGGTGAGGAAGAAGAGCCCTGTGGGTGGAGGTGAGCTTGTCTTGCACACACTGATTGTGGGGCCTCTAAGTGAAGGAGTCCAGCAGGAAGTCGAACTTGGCAGAAAATATAACATCATCCATTTCAACAAGAGAAGTGAAATTTTGAAGCCAGCTGAGAAACAACAGTTCTGCTCTCCAGGAAATGAAACAACATAGAATGGGGCCAGACTGCTTGCTTAACCCATTTAAAGGCTGTTTGATCTACTCAAATGTACGGAGTTTTGGTTCTAAATTCTGTGGTACTACCAAAGAAAAGTCCTGGTTGCTGGTAAAAACTGCTTGAGCCTTGCTTTTTGCAAAGTGGTCCCCCTTTATGCAAAGAAGAATCCATACAAAGAGTGCTATTGTTTGTTAAGGAAAGTCTCTTTCAACCAGAAAGACAAAAGCATGAACCTGGGCAGGTGATTTGCTTGTTCTCCTTGCCAAAGCCGGAAGCAGAAATAGAAGCCTCTGAGATACGTCAACTCCTGTGCTTTCTTTGGAGAGTTAATTAGCAGGTGAGCAGGGAGCTCTCTTACAGATAGGAAACCCAAGTCATCAAAGCCTTCTTAATTGATGTATCAGGAAAAAGGGATAAAAGAAACAACTTGAGCAGACCTTGGATGCTTTTAGTGCCAGAATGAGAGAAATCCTTTCTTTAAAGCCAAGTAAGAAAAGCCCTGGTTAACAGTGAAGGGTCCTAGAATATAATTCATACCTGACCGTACCTCCTTCTGTGCGTAAGTATTATTAAGACAGATACATGTGAATAATATCTTCTGTGATCTCTTGTCACCAAAGCTCGTTAAGCAAATAACATTGAATAAGCTCTCACAGGACAGCTTGTCACTAAGACCAGTCACTGCCTCAGTGCTGAACAAAGAACTAGACTATGAGCAACATGTAACTTCGAATTTTCTAATAGCCACATTAAAAAAAGGTAAAAAGACAGATGAAATCAATATTTTGCATAATTTTATACTAATATGTCCAAAATAAATATTATCATTTCAATCTACAGTATTTTAAATTAATAAAGCATTTTCCTTTTTTGTCATGAAGTGTTCAAGATCTAGAGTTTATTTTACACTTAAAGCACATCCCAATTACATTAGCCACATCTCAAGTGATCAGTGACCACCATGGCTGGTGGCCACCTTATCTGGAAGCACAGCATGCTTTCCTCTGAAGAGGAGACTTCAGCCCTTGCTATGCTATTTTTACACATCAGGGCTCCAGTTATGGGATTCTATCTCATTTTCAAAATGGGCGATCTTTTTTTACTTCTGGTAAGAGGAAAGTTTTACAGAAAATAAATTTGACAGAGTTTATCTGAGGAAAGAGCAATTTGGGAATGAGGCAGCACTGAGAACCAGAGAGGTAGAGAGAGCCCAGCCTCTGCAGCAGGTGGGCAGTGAGCTTTCACAGGCTGATGCAAAAGCAAAGACAATATGTTTGATGGGTTAGAGTGGAAAGGTTAGTGACGCTTTCTGATTGGTCAAATCTCTTGTTTTACTATTTACATCAAGCTTTGGTTTACCACCCAAGCCTAACACCTCGCCACCGCCCCCCAGTAGCACCATGGTATATTAAATATTTAACTAGAATTGAGATGGGATAGAAGAAATAAAGATGGGTAAAAAGGACAAAAGGAAACTTGTAACTTTAAAATTCCACTTTTAAAACAACTGCAGCTTTAAATTACACTAGGTTGCAGTGCCTTTATTCCTTCCATAAAACTCCAAAGATTCCTAAGGGTCTTAAAGTAGAATAAGCCTGTAAATTGGGCCCGTGCTTTTCATCTGTTCTTTGAGCCTACAGTTTCCCTCCCATAGATTTCCATCATCAAGGAAGCAGCATTATTGAGTGGGTGGCATATCCCTAAACTTCAAAAACATGTGGTTTACCATCTAACGGAGCCCACTAAATGAATAACCTGACCAATACTAGGAATACACATCCTAGGTTATCTATTTTGAGGACCCCTCCAAGAGCACATGAATACTCCCAGCCCCAAACACAGTGTGCCTTTGAGGGCCTGCACTCTATTTTCTCTTGAGTGTGTACTTCTTTAACTCCTTTCTATATCACTCACTGATGTGTCCTGAAAATTCATTTTCTGTGACAGAAGTCCATGAACCCACAAGGTACTTGTGAGTGGGATAAATTGAGATCCCCTCTGGAGGACTTCATTAGACCCTACCTAATGACAGAAGGAATAAGAGAAAAATACAAAAGCAAGAAGGTCACTCACTGACCTTCTCTCACCTTTGTCCCCTGAAGCAGGTCATAAAACCTAGGAAAGATTCTATGACCTACTTGAAGTGGGTCATTGTTATGGCTTGTGTCAAGTGCCCCCCTACCAATTCAGTCACAGGTGGGGCTTTTCAGAAGTGGCTGGATCTAGGGTATGTGATGCTGGGATTAAATGTGTGATGCTGCAATTTAGGGTGTGTGACTACTAAATTAGTTCATTGATTGGTTTGGCATAGTTCTGGGTGTGGATAATGGGAAGGCCCACCCTGAGTATGGGTGGTACTACCCAAAGAGTGGGTAGCCTGGAAAGAATAAATGGGAGAGGCAGGCTGCTGCTTCTTCACTACTTTGCTTCTTTGCTGCCTTCTGCCTGCCATGAACTGTTTCTCCTCTATGATGCCCCCTTGCATGCCACTCTGCCTTGGAGCCATCCAACTATGGACTGAGACCTCTAAAACTGTGATCTGAAAAAAAACCTTTCATCTTTTAACTTTGGGTGTTGGGCATTTTGTCTCAGCAATGAGAAGAGTAACCAAGACAGTAATAAAACTCGCATTAGAGAGGTGACTTCCCTATACTTGGACAAAAGGAATATTCTTCTCTTTAAAAACAAAGGGACACAGAGAAAAATCCAAATGAATAGGCCTTGCTAAACTCCTCCTAGTTTATTATCCTTGATCATCTCTGGTTCTCTAATTATATTTCTCGATGACTTCACTTTTCCTCAAATTAGCATAAAAATGCATTAGTTTAGCTGCTTCTAAAAAGCAGCTAAAACATTTACTACCTTTGTTATTCAGATGAGAGAACTGAAGGTAAAATAGGCTAAATACTTGTCCAAGTACATATTACCAGTAAAAAGACCTCATTTTCAATATTATTAATGGTTACTTTAGCTCTGAGGACAAAGGCCACCCCTTCAGTGGTATCTGGTAGGTTTCCTTAGCTCTAGCATTCAACAAATCACACAGATGTAGGCTATGAGTTATCTAAGCCTATCATATATTCTTATGGAAAAGGTGTGTGGGGCATTGGACCCATCCCACCTCATTTCATGTCACCCCATACAACACCATGCACCTCCCATTTACCATAGCACTGAAGCCACTGGTATCTCCAGATAAGGTGGGCAAGACAGGGAAATTTATCAAAAGACAGAAGCTAAACCATCTGCTCACTCTACCTTGGGGAATTCCAACCCCCCCTTCTGTAAATTATTTTCCTCATGGACTAGGAGATAAGATTTTGCTTGATCAATACCTTAGAGTGGACACTTCCTCATCACCAGCCTTAGAAATACACAATTTATGGGAGGAAAAGCAGGCAAAAAACAAAGATATTATGATAATAAAAATAATAATAATAATGCATTTGTAAAAGTGGTTTTTGAGAGCTCATCATTGGAGGAGAAAGATGCCTTGATGGCATCTAAGAAGTCAGCAAGACTCCATTCATCAAAGTCACAGAGTGTAAAAATATCAACATTTCATTTGAGAATAGTGTCCTTGGGACACTTGCTTGAGAACGGCCTTCTAGAAATTGGTATCCCAGTATTCATTTCACTATGCTCAGCCATCCAGGCACTAAGAAGTTGCTGCAACCATGGTCTAAGAGGGCCCAGCTACTGTTCCCACTGACAGTGACCTTGGCATCATCCATGTGATGCTGGTTTTAGCAGCATGCAGAATACATGCATTGTAGGTTCAAGGAGGTTTCCATCCACATTTCAAAGGAAGGCCTGGGAGGCCAGGCAAAGAGTCTCTGAAAAAGCAGTACATGAAGCTGTGGAAATGAAATGGAGACCCCAAGAAGTTGAAGATGCCAGAGCATGGAATATCTGCCAAGGAAATCTGCAGCATATGAGTGGAGTCAAGAGAGAGACCATGTGGGCTGCAACTGAGAAAGCTATAGGAGTGAGGCTTCCCAAGCCTGTTGGAATGCACATTTTGTCACTGTGTGCTCTGGATGCTGAATATGAAACTTTGGGGAAGAGATTGTTGCATCTCTGAGTTAGGAATACGGCATGGCTAAGGCTGGCTGGCAAGGGGGCATGACCTGGAAGAGTGGCTTGGACCCTAGGTCAGCCATGGGAGAGTGCCCTGGACCTGATGTCAGCTCCGAGGTGCCAATTTCAAGTGCCACCCCTCTCATGCAGAGTTCTCATGCACAGTAGGGAATTCTTGCAAGTTTCCATGGGAACTCCATTCTATAAATAGAAGCAGCACTGGAAGCAAGCTTTCATTTCCTTTCTATGGCACCGCCAGGGGAAGTGCTCTTCCTTTTCCCTCCCATAGGAAGATGGTGTCTGTACACCCAGAGCCAAGACTATCATGCCTTTTCATTGTAGCCCCTACTGTGCCTTTTCACTGTAGCCCCTACTGTGCCTTTTAGGCATGGTATGCATTTTGCTGTTTCTATTCTTGTGCTCAACTTTCCTTTTCTTCTTGTCTCTTTAATTTTAAACAAAATTTTAGAGCTACTTTTTGCCACCCTCATTCAATTCTTTGTTCAGGGAGGGGAAGAACCCAGGAATATCACAACCCACTCGGTAACATTTCTAGTTAAATGCAGGGTAGTTGTAACATGTTAGGCGGAATCGTGAACTTCCTATTGTCTATTTGGAGATTAAGTTGTTTTTGTTGTTGTTGTTTTGACTTGTTTTTTGGTTTTTTGGTGCTGGAGATCAAACTCAGGTCCTTGTGCTCGCTAGGCAAGCACTCTAGCACTGAGCTAAATCCTCAACCCCTTAAGTATGGTTAAGAAAATGTGTTTGGGTATAAAGTTGACAAGGGGTGTGGTGTGGTGGTTAGGGTGGAATGTCAACTAGATTGTCCTTGGGAACCACTTAGAGGATTGGTAGAACACACTTCTGGGTGTGTCTGGGTGGGACATGTGGTCCCGTGGGTCTATGTCTAGTCCCTCTGGAGGGACAGGAATCCTCATAGATAGGGGAAAGGTAGGACAAAGTCCTCAATGAACATTATAAAAATTAGTAGACAGTTTTGACCTCTACAACCAGACCCTGAAAGGCAAAGACAGCTATAATCCAATAGTTAGAAATATAAAGGCTGGGACTGGGGATTTAGCTCAGTGATTAGAGTGCTTGCCTGGCAAGCACAAGGGCCTGAGTTCGATCCCCAGCACCAGAAAAAAAAAAAATTCCTCAAAAAAATAGAAATATAAAGGCAGCTAGAGTCCAACAATTAAAGAACCAAAGGCAAAGGAACACACCCATAATCTTTCTCTTTACCAAAAGACAAGGAAAAGTCACGTGACTAAGAGAACTCTGAGACAAAAGTGACAGACAAGCCCAGGAGCCAATCGGATTCCAAGGGCCAACACAAGGAAAAACCCACTGAAAGAGACTACAGGGAAGGGCCCATGAGTATTTCACATTCAAATGCTCCCTACTCGTTGAGTAACTATCAGCTCTCTTTTCCCCCCTTTCCACCATCTTTGAATAAATTGTCTTCTCTTAGTTTAAATTCGGTTTCTTTAATTCTTTACTGTAGCTGGGTTTACGATTGCCAGGAGCTGCATTTTCTAGCAGGGTAGCAGCTCAGAGTCAACTGCCGGAGGTAACACCTCAACTCTTCCCTGACACTGTTCTGCTCTGCTTCCCAGTCTCCACAAACTGAGCAGCTTTGCTCCACCACATCCTTCCACCATGACATTTCTGCCATGGAGCCAACTGCCCATAAGCTAAATCATTTTAAAATGGAGAAATTAAATTTCTCCTCCTTTAAATTGTGAATGTTGCCTATTATGCCCAGCAATGGGAAAGCTGACTAGTACACCTCCCTCAGCCAGCCCTTTCTGCCTCTGCTGTTCAAAACTGGAGCCGTCATTTGGAGTTTCTACTCATCTTATTTACTTCTACTTGGTTCCCTTAATTGAGTACAGATTACGGGCTGACACATGACTTGGGATTTCCATCTTGCACTGTGCTTATCACAGTGCCCTGCAGGTAGTAGGCACTCCATAGCATTTGGTGATTGGAATGACAAAAATTTGGGTGTTCTGTGAGTTTAAAGCTGTAAAGTAAAGGGGATAAGTGAGCAGAGAACACAGAGATGATTGAGAAATGTACTGGAATTTGAGAGAGGGGTGGGGGTGGATGCTGTGAGCAGTAGAATTGGGAGAAGAGGTGCTGGCAGGGTGCAGTCTAAAGACCCTTGAAGAGCCCAGGAGAAATCCAGACCTGGTATTATCTCATTATCACATTAAAGGGCTTGAGCCCAGGATGACTGCCCTTTGTTGACAGATACTTGTTTGATTTTATGAAGGAATGTGAGGAGAGAAGTTTCCTATGGCTTCCTGTGAAATTGCTTTGCATTTCACAGAGAAAGCTCTCTAAATTACAAATGAGAAATGAATGTGAAGTGATTAACTACCCCAGAGCCTTAAAAAAAAAAAAAAAGCAAAATAGCTCAAGTAACCATTTAACCATTGGAAACATACAAAGACAGCTACCATGGAGGCAAATGATGAAAGATCCAAGGAACCCAGGATCCCTCCACAGACCCCAGGCCCATCCTGCTGACCAAGAAGGCTAGTGATATTCAGGAGCTTAAAATCCACTCGCTTTAACCAGAGGGAGGAAGGGGATTCTTCTGCTCTAATGTGCTTTTTGAAAAACCCTCACACAAGAGGAGCTTTGCAACCCTGAAGTTGTATGGTAATTTCTCCTTAGTTTCCTTCCCTTTGACCTGTAAAGCACAGATGGCTGATGTCTTATTTACTTTTTTCTCATTGCTGAGACAAAATACCAGACACCCAAAGTTAGGGGAAGAAAGGTTTATTTAGCTCACAGTTTGTAGAGGTTTCAGTCCACAATCAGCTGGGTCCGAGGCAGGGTAGCATGGCAGACAGGCAGAAGGCAGCAAGGAATGCAAGCAAAAGGGGGCTAACGAGCTTCTTCCTGTATTTTATATCTTATTCAGCCTACCTGGTTTTAGGGTGGGCAGTACTCCCACCCTTAATCCTAATACCCTTAATCCTAGCTTCACATCCAAACCAATCAGTGTAAATTAGTAATCACACACTCTAGATCCAGCTACCTCTTACCACATGAGGCTTTGAGGGGACAGCTAGACACAAACCATAACAGCTGAAAAGCCTCCATCAACTCTCTGCTTTAGAGAAAACAAAGAGCAGGGATATGGCAAATGGATGGTAAGACTTTATTATCTAGAGGTTTTAACAGCAGAGGGAAGATTCAGGTGTATTACCCCAAGACACAGGTTGGGATCTGTTGCACCTGCCCACCATGTCATCCTCACACGC
>PVJO010011298.1:0-60413 GCA_004026905.1 Hystrix cristata
TTTCAAGGCTAACCACCCCAGCCCCTCCAGGTTTGTTTTTTGTTTTTTTTTCCCTCCAGGTATTTCTGAAGCAAATTTTTTGTTGTTGTTGTGGGGATCGAACTCAGGACCTTGTGCCTGGGAGGCAAGCACTGTATCCAGCAAGCCAAATCTCCAGCTCCTTTTGAAGCAAACTATATCAGACTGTATATTCTGTCCTACAACTCTCATCAATTTTTTTTCTTTTTCCGGTGCTGGAGATCGAACTCAGGGCCTTCCACTTGCAAGGCAGGCGCTCTAACCACTGAGCTAAATCCCCAGCTGTCCTACAACTCTTGTCCTTGGATATTAAAGGTGACATCCAGGCAAAATCTCCTCTTTTAAAGCCAGAAGAATTCAAAATAATCTATTTGTGATACAAAGAATTCCTGAGAATGCATCTTTCCAGATTCGAGAAACAATATGTGGCCATATATTAGTTTGTTTACTTCCTTGAAATTCACCCAAAAGGATTGTTCTCAGGCAGTATTTATTAAAATGTATGTTTTCTGTCTAACATTAGTGAAGAAAAAAAATTATTTCCCCAGACCAGCCTAACCATGTTATTAGCCATAAATTGCATTATCTGAAACACAATCAATATTCTTCTGGTAAGCAGGGCTCCCAGCACATCGCAATCCACATTAACACAGAAGTCTGTGAGTCAACGGGTTTTGCCCCGTGTAACTATCGTTCAGGTTTCTTCATCCAAACGCTGCAGCCTGAACTGGGCATTATCATCAAGGGCAGGAGGGAAAAATGTCACTTAAAAAAAAAAAAGCAGGCCTGGCGTTGTGGTGCACACCTGAAATCCCAGCACTCAGAAGGCTGAGGCAGGAGGATCGCTGAGCATTCAAGGCCAACCTGAACTGTATAGCGAGACCCTGTCTCAAAAAAATGAAATAAACATACAAACAAACAAACAAAAAAAAACCCATAACAAGTAATACTGCAGGTAAAAAGTACAATTTCCATATCTGAAGATCCTAGTCAAGAACTCCTTCACAGAATATTTTTTGAGCTTATTTTATAATCTAAGCACTGGGCTGTGGATTTAGCTCTGTGGTTAGAGCACTTGCCTGGCAAGCACAAGGCCCCAGGGTCGATCCCCAGCATCCCCCCCCAAAAAAGAAAAGATATCTAGGAAAGAAATGTGCCTTAAAAGATTCTATTTGGTGATTTAAACTCATGTAATGGGCATCAAGAAAATTACTTGCTTTCAAGCGAGGATTTTTGCTATCATGGTGCATGTTAATATGGTATTTTAATATTTATCAGTGGAAAAAGGTGTCATCTCGGCTGGGGATTTAGCTCAGTGATTAGAATGCTTGCCTTGCAAGCACAAGGCCCTGAGTTCAATCCCCAGCACCAAAAAAAAAAAAAAAAAAAAAGAAAAGAAAAAGGTGTCATCTCAAAGAATAGAAGTTTTTAAAGTTTTTAAAATGAATTTGCATCCTGGCATGGTAGTGCATGCCTGTCACCCCAGCACTCAGGAGGCTGAGGCAGGAGGACTGCAGCCTGGGTTACATAGTGAGCTTGGGGCCAGCCTAACCTATGTAGCCAGACCCTGTCTCAAAAGAACACAAACAAAACTAATTAAAACAAAATGAATTTCTACAAAATGAATCATTCCATTATAAAATCAGGTAGGCTCTCAGGGAAAAATAAATGATCTTTGGTTGATTGGTTGCTTTTTGGTTTTTGAGACAGGGTCTCACTATGTAGTTCAGGCTGGCCTTAAACTCACTACATAGCTCAGGCTGACCTCAAACCCATGGTGATCTTCCTGCCTCAGCCTCCTGAGCACTGGGATGACAGGTGTGTGTCACTGCGTCCAACTAAATCTCCCTATTTCCACAGTGGGGACTTGTGCTTGCTCTCCCCCCACCATCTTGTGCTGATGCCCCATGGCTGGCATCCTGCTGTCCCTTGCTGCTCCTGGGCTGGACATTCCCATCCTCAGGCAACCACATGGCCACACCCCCATCCCCTCCAGGTCCTGATTTAAAAAGCCCCTCTTCCCTGGTCCCCTGCTCACCCCTCTCTGAATCCTTGCTGGGTTCCTCCCTCCCCCATGACACTTAACCATCGAACATACGAGGTCTGTGTTATTTATTGTACTTTGTTGGTCCTTCTTACTGTTGTAGGACACAATGCCCAACACCCACCACTTCAAGTAAAGCTTTCCTTTGGCTCATGGCTTCAGGGGTTCAGTCCATGGTCAAGCCAGGAACATCTTGGCAGAAAAGCCTGGCAGAGGAAAGCTGCTCACCTCATGGTGGCCTGAAGAAGAGGGAGGAGGAAGGAGCTGGGAAGGGAGACTTACCCTCCAGAGCTACATCTCTAGCGATCTGCCCCTGCCAACTACCTCCTAATGGGCACATTCAGCTAGGAACTCATCATCGGAGTCATCTGCTGAGGAGGACAGCGTCCCTGTGGTCCAGGCACCTCCATCAGCCCTGCCTCTTAGCACAGGAGATGCTGGGGACACACTAAACCTAAACCACACTACTCCCTCCAGACTGTAGCATCTATGAGGGTAGTAGGTACCCAGCAGACTCCTGCTAAGTGAACACTGTGTCCTCTCATCTCTCTGTGGGACCCTCTACATCACCCTTCACCCCTCCATCTCAGTCCTCGCTCCCATATCTGAACTGGCCAGGATTTACTGGTTCCTCCTCTCTGGTTCCCTCAAATCCATCCTTTCCTCCTGGTGGTCACAGCTCCCACCACCATTTCACCAGTGGTCGCTGCAGGCCCTTACATGGTCTCCCACCTTGGTTCTTCTCCCATTATGCTAATTTGCCATGTCCTGTCCCTAACCGAAAAGCAAAAGAGGCCAGACATGTGGTACACGCCTATGAAAACAGCACTCAGGAGGCTGAGGCAGGAGCGTCGCCATGACTTTAAGCCCAACCTGGGCTCACTCCCATTCCTTACTCCCCACTTCCAAATCCTCCTCCTTGCTCTGTTCCATTAACTTGGCTTTGGAATGCAGCACTGAATTTTCTTCTTGCTGACTTTTTATACTACAGCGTCCTTGTGCATCACTATTCAATAAACCGCATGAAATCTACATCACAAGCCCGCCTCAGCTGAGAAATGAAATTGATTTTTTAAAGCCATTTGGATTCACAGAAACAACTGCCTTTTAATACTTCTCTCAACTCCTACCTAATTATTTTGAGGGCTCTGGGCTAGAAAGCAAATTGTATTATGTTCCTCTAAAAGTAACATTTAGGGAGCTGTGTGATCGCTTCAGAGCGAGCTCTGCAAGTCACTGCAGAATCTGTACTGTTATAAATTCTAGCAGCTAATCGAGTTCCAGGGCTGAGAGTGACCTAGAGAATCCACAGATCCTGGCTGCTCCCGCACCGTCTTCAAAACCACAGCTCTTAGGAGGCTGAGGCAGGAGGATCGCTGTGAGTTCAAGGCTAGCCTGAAGCACATAATGAGACCCTGTCTCAAAACAATAAAAAAATAAAGAACAGAAAAAAGGAGATGGGCAAGAACTTTCTAGCCTTAAGATCCATGATTATATCCCTTACCACGAACATCTGCAGAAATCACAGGCAAGCACTCTGGGACAGCCACCCCTCTGTCACAGAGTAACAGACGGCGGCCACCAGACGGCGGCCACCCGGAGCCAAGTCTGGCCCAAACCAGATGACCCCACCCAGCTCCCCTGGGTAGGAGGTGACAGGCCACCTTCCCAACACTGACACACGATTGTTCACACTCGGCCAACCCTAAGCAGCCATTTTTAAAGAGAGTCAAAGCGCGTCAGGCCCTAGCCTGAAATGAAAGTCCCAGTCTCCGCTCGGGCCATCCCTGCCCCTCCCTGTCCCAATTCGGACCCTACCAGACCTTCCGTCTCCTGCAGCCAGAGAGCCCGATGGAAGCCTCCGACGTCCATCCATTCTGCGGCCGGCTTTTTTTGTTGCTGCTGTTTTGTCGTTTTTGAGACAGGGTCTCGCTATGAAGCCCCGGCCAACTTCAAACTGTGTAGCCCGGGCTGGCTGTGAACTTGCAGGGATCCTCCTGCCTCAGCCTCCCAAGAACTGGAAGGCCAAGAGCATGCCCCACGCCCGCTCTGGCTCACCGTTTTGCGGGTTTCAGTCCCTAGCTGGCTGACCCCGTCGCCTTTGGACCTAGACTGGGGCAGATCACCTGGGCCTGGCGCGCACCGCGAAGCCCAGCGGTCAGCCCAGAGGTCAGAACTAGAAGGCGCGTAGAGAGGAAGAGACCTGGTCCCACAATCCCCTTGGAGGGCATGCCCCGCCCCGTGACCCATGACCTCACGCTAGGCCCCGCCTCTTAAGGGTTCCACCGTCTCCCACTAAGGCCAAGCTGGGAACTAAGGCTTTAAGGCCCAATCGGGTCCAGACTGCAGCATCTCCCGTGGTACAGAGGCCACCAGCACCGAACAGGCCCCTGAGTCCCGTGTCACTGTCCTGGTGTCCCCGTCCCTCTTGTTCCGCATGCACTTGCTCTGTGCCACTCCTGTCCTTCACCTGAGGGGGGGTGGTGCAGGCTCCAGGGCTCCACCTCTCGTGATGTGGCCTTAGGAGGCAGTCAACAAACGTCTTGGAACAATCAACACTAAATAAACGAAATGAAATAGAAACTCCTCTTACACTCAGTATATCTCAGGATTCCCCAAATTTGACCACAGTAATCTTTTCTCATTTAACCCTTCCAAGCTTGTACTCTTTGGTCTACTGGGTGGAAAAGTAGATCTAGTCCAAGTCTCCCATTTTCTGGAATCTTCTGAGGCCCAGAGATGGAAAAGAACTGACTGAAGCCTGTTAGCTTTTGTTTTGGTTTTGGTTTTTGGTTTTTGGAGACCAGGGTCTCCCTATGTAAGCCAGGCTGGCCTTGAACTCACTCTGTAGCCCAGGCTGGTATGGAAGTCACAGGGATCCTCCTGCTTCGGTCTCCCGAGTGCTGAGATTACAAGAATACACTACCATGTCCACAGCCTTTTAGTTCCTGAAAGAGTATAATTTATTCTCTGGAAGTAACCCCGTACATAGCAAAACGTCATATTTAGCACTACATGGAGACATTTTATTTTTTTATTTTTTTTTCATGGAGACATTTTAAAGCTAAGAAATATGATAGAAATTAGAAATCCTGATTAAGATAATAGGCAAGGGCCAGGGAAGGAAGACAAGAAGGTGCTTTCTCCTCACGCTGAAATAAAATTAGTTTATTAAAAATTTAAACAAGCTGGGCATGATAGCACACGCCTGTAATCCCAACACTTGGAAGGCTGAGGCAGGAAGTTCACCATAAATTCAAGGCCAACCTGAAATGTATAGCAAGACCCTGTCCCCCAAAAAAGAAAAAAAAGTTAAGCGAAACCAAGGGTAATCTCAGCTACAGGGAGGCTGAGGCAGGAGGATCAAGAGTTTGAGGTCAGCTTGGACAATTTAGTGAGAGCCTGTCTCAAAATAAATATAAATAGGGGTTGGGGATTTAGCGCAGTAGTAGAGCGCTTGCCTAGCAAGCATGTGGTGCACCCCTGTAATCTCAGCACTGGGGAGGCTGAGGCAGGAGGTTTGCTGTGAGTTGGAGGCCAGCCTGGGCTACGTAATAAGTTCAAGGCCAGCCTGAATTACATAGTGAGAGCCCGCCTCAAAAACCAAAAAATAAATCAATAAAAATAAAAATGTTTACATATCAAAGCCTCATACAATTGAAGGAAAAGTAGGGAAATATTTTCAGTGTATGTACAGATTCAGTTAATTTTTAAAGAATTTATGTAAGAGTGTAAACAAATCAATGAGGAAAGCCCTGAAGGAGAAATGTTCATAAACTTGGGAAAAATCTCATACTAACTGCAAGCAAACCAGTGTAAATTGAGGCTCTAAGAAACCCCTGTCATGTGTCAAGTGATCAAAGGTTGAAGAAAAGGCCATTTCCTGAGAACAGGCAACCCTGGAAATAACTGGTTTATTTCCCAGTGTGGACACATGGGGTCAATGATGGGCTGCCACACAGCAAAAAGTATCCAGTTCCTTTTTTGTTTGTTTTGAGACAGGGTCTCACTACCTGGTTCATAATGAACTCATTATGTAGCCCGGGACAAGGCTGAGTCAGGCTGATTTCTTCCTGGCCACACTGTCCACACCCGAATCTTCTGGCTCACCAGTATGAGCGCCTGGCAGAAGCAACATTTCTTTTTCTGTAGCCAAGTGAACAAGCTGGTTATTCAACTGTTGCTTAAAAAGAAAGAAGGTTTTATTAGAAGAAGTTCGGGAACACAGAAATACTGTAGGTAACAGGAGGAAGGAAAGGGCGTAGACGCCATGTGGACCAGATGTTAAAAAATTCTGCAGCCAGATACGGTGGCACTCACCTGTAATCCCAGCACTGGGGAGGGTGAGGCAGGAGGCTTGCTGGAGCTCAAGGCCAGCCTGGGCTACAGGGTGAGACCTTGTCTCAAAACACAAACAAGCAAACAAGAACAACAGAAAGATAGCTAGTGAATTTAATTGGGGTACTGCAGATCTAGGACTAAAACCATTTCCATAAAGATCTAGGGCTACCTAAACACATTCCTGCAGAATGTGATTGAAAATTTGGTAAATATTTAATTTAAAAAAATTATGACAGGGATTGGGAATTTAGCTCAAGTGGTAGAGCGCTTGCCTAGCAAGCACAAGGCCGTGAGTTCGATCCCCAGCACCAAAAAAAAAAAAAAAAAAATTATGACAGTAAAAGACAGATTGCCATTAATCCCCCTCAAAAACTCACCAGTACTGTGAACACACCTACCTATCATTCCAGTCATTTTCTGAAGCAGTTCTGGAATTCCTCTTTAGTTGTATTATTGTGGCTGCCTCGATGTCTTGAATCAATTCAAAATGTCTCATGATCGCGGTCATTTTAAACCAGAAGTCACACAGGGCGAGATCCAGTGACTAAAGTGGATGAGAATACACCGTCATGTTTTCCAAGCCTGCGTTTCCACTGGATGGCGGTGGGCAGCAGCATTCACCACACTTCTTATCACACCACCTAAAGACAAGAAAGAGGACTTCCGGAGCCGCTCCCAGAAAGCGGCAAGAACAATGGGATCAGGGTGCTCCAAGTGAGGGAAGATTTTAAGGGAGATGAATGCCAATGTGTCTTTCGATGCAATAAAATTTTTGCACTTAAATATATTTTGATTGTACCGCATATTTTTTTTAAAAAACATTTTAATCTAATATGTGGTCCTATAAATATATGTCACATCCGCTCAAATTACGAAGCATAAAACAATGGAGACTTAGGGGCAGAAGGGCTACGTCCGATTTAAGGACTAAAACAGACATTATCCCTTTTGCAGCCACCTGTGTCTCCCTCACCACCCTCCACTCCAGGAACCATTCTCCTGAATTTTCTGTTCATCAATTCCTGAATCTCTTAAAAATATATATTCTTTAGTTTTCGCTTGTGTCTGAGCTTTACAAAAATGGCAGAAAGCAGTTGGAGATGTAGCGTGAGTGGTAGAGCACTCAGCTACTAAGCGCAAGGTCCCAAGTTCGATCCCCAGCATCAAAACCAAAACAAAACAAAAAGACGTAAAACAAAAAAATAGGATTTGCACCTGTCTGCCGAGACTCGCCCGGTTAACCTCTCGGATCAGTAGTCCTGTCAGTACTTCACGTTATTTCCTGTAGGTCAGCAAGGGAAAGGAAAACACTTTTCCTCTACCCTCTCATGTTCAGTAATTGAGGGCTTACAGATTAGCTGACAAAGGATGGGCTTGCAAAAGCAAAACAACTTATCTATTGCATGCATGCAACCTGGAGGGCTGAGATGAGAAACTCAAAGGGGCTTAGAATCAGGAGCTCTGTACCTGATTTAGTCCGGGAAAGGGAGGGAGGAAAAGGCCGCTATGCGAAAAACACATGCATTTCTTTAGGAAAAGACAGGTAGGTTTACAGGAGAGCAAACAGAGGAAGGCTTGTGATAATATTTATCTGTATGGTTACAAGAGCTGCATCTTCATCATCTTCTCCTTCTCTGTTGTTGTTGTTGTTGTTTTTGTTGTTGTTTGAGCCAGGGCCTCAACTGCGTAGATCAGGCTGGTAGCCCCGGCAGGCTTGGAGCTTGCAGCGACCCTCCTGCCTCAGCCTCCTGAGTACTGGGATTACAGGGGTGTATCGCCTCGCCTAGCTGAGGCCTTTCTTTTTGAGGGTGGTAAAACTCCCCTAGGAAGGGCATTCATGGGTAGGTCTGACCCAAAGATAGAATTTAGGGGAGCCCCATTTCACATGAGTTTCTGCTTTTAGTCAAATAAGGGAAGTCAGAAAAAGGCTTCTTTTTGCGTGTATTGGTCACAGTTGCCTTCAACTGACAAGAATCCTGAGATTTGCTGGGGATTTAGCTCAGTGGTTAGAGTGCTAGCCTTGTAAGCACAAGTCCCTGAGTTTGATCCCCAGCACCAAAAAAAAAAAAAGACTCCTGAGATCTTTAAAGAGGTATATTTTGGGGTACTATATCCTGGTACCACAAAGGAGAGGAAATATGGATGTGTTCCACCAGTTCCTAAATATAAAGATAAAAGGAATATAATGTAAATGAGATAATATTTTTTAAAAGAGTAAGTCTTTATACAAACTACCATGATCGCTATTAAATTTCCACCATAGTCAAATGACAAAATCCCCTAGTTTATAACTGTCATGAGATCAATTACCCACCTGACAGATACAGCATTTGACAACATTCCTAGTATCTTTTCTAATCTACTGTTTTTTCCTGGATTACATGTTTATTTTTTGTTCACTTATTTTTGGTATCTTTGAGACACCGTCTTGCTATGTAGTTCAGACTGGGCTTGAACTAAGTACCCCAGACTGCCCTCACACTTTTAGGGTTCCTCCTGCCTCAGCCTCTTACCGGCTGGGATTACGGGTGTTTGCCACCACGCCCAGCTGTTTGCTTGTTTTAAAAGTCACTGAGATAGTTGTTGTAGTTTAGTCTTTAGCGATCGCTGTACCCCCATTTTCTCATGGGTAATATTTAAGTATCTTCTCACCACCACCACCCCCAGAGTTGCTGGGGATCGAACTCAGGATCTTGTGCTTGCCAGGCAAGTGCTCTACCACTTCAACTAAATCTCCACCTCCTAATTTTTAAATATTTTAAAACCTAAATTTCAGGTTTCCTTCATTTTTCTGCAATTAGCCCAACCTCAACATGGCCAGTTTCTACAACCCCAACATTGCCAGTTTCTAAAGTTTTTCTCATTAATCACACTAATTAGGAAGTCACCTGGGGCTTTTTAAAAAAAAAATTTCTTGGTTTTGTCTTTACAGGAAGAACAGTAAATTACTAGGAAAGCCCTAAGAAATATTTGAATAAAGTGTCCTATGTTGAATAAGTGCAGAAACTCCATCAAAGTTTCCCCAAAGGGAATTTTTTTAACCAACAAAAAAGGGGAAAAATAGCCTTAGAGAGAATTCAGATGGTGCTAATACCAGAAAGGAAGTATCGAATTTTTTTTTAATTAAAAATTTTTTTTTTATTTTACGTTTTAGTTTGAGAGCTAAATTCACATGTGCCAAACACGGGCTTCAGCCCACGTAATCACCGAAGCCCTCTCCCCCAGGGACTCTATCTTCACGTTTTCGTTGATAACTTTTTACATGTGCACAACACTTAAGTACAGGTGATCTTCTCCCGGGTCGTCCTTAGACTTTCCTTACAGATACCGAAATCCTCCCGAGGTCACCCCCGGTTTGCACCTTCTCAGCCGGCTCGCGACAGGAAACGCCCCCGGGCCGGTGGGTAGAGAAAGTGGGTGACTTCTGGGTGACGCCTCCAGGACGGCTGGGGGGAGGGAGGGGTCGTCGGCCGGACGCCCCCGCGCTAGCCAGTTAGATCCGGCTGCGGACGACCCGGATTTCTGGGGCAGCGGCAGCCACAGGTGGTGCCCTCGCGCCAGGAGGCCACTAGAGAGCGACAGGCGGGAGACCCCGCCCACTTCCGCCCCGCCCACTTCCGCCGCGCGCGCCCCGCTTACTTTCACCTTCAGCCGGGAGCTACCCATAATGCATTTGTCACTAAATGAAATGCAAAGCAGCTGGGTGATTAACATAATCCTCACCATTAACTACTTCGGAGAGCGCAGTTTGGTTTTATCTTCATTGTGCTGAACCTGGAAAGTTCGCCTGTCTTCTTTTTCGTGAAAGCGACAAAGACCACGAAAAGTCTCCTTACTTAGAAAAGATTCTAGATATGAACTATAAATAGTCGGAGATTCGCACTGATACTTAGTTGGTCCGAAGGTTGTGGGTTATTGTTAAATTGATTAACATTGTCTCCCCCCACAACCGCGCTTGACTAGCTGTGTTTTGATTTCCGCAGAGAAACTTCTGGTTTCGCAATATCAACCACAACTGTTTTGGCCTCAGGATAGAAACTGATAAAGTTTACATAAATCAGCCGCAACTCTTGGTTGTACCCCTTTTTAATTCATAAACTTTTTTCTTAGTCAAATTAATTTTCCAGCATCATTTATGGATTAACTTTCAAAATATCTGGGGGAAAAAAACGCAAAATGAATAATTGTGTAATAAGTAGTTCTGAATTTATTAAAAACTATTCAGTTTTTTAAAAATCTTACCATATAATTTGCAGTTAAATGGCAATGAAATGGGGAGGGAAGGGCTGGAGATTTAGCTCAGTGGTTAGAGTGCTTGTCTAGTAAGTGTAAGACCCCGAGTTCAATCCCTAATATCAAAAAAAAAAAAAAGAAGTGTGTTAACGAATTGTATTGCTGTCTGTGAATGAGTAGATAATACACATTTTTTGCATAGGTTTTGTTTTGTTTTGTTTTTTGAGACAGGGTGTCTGGTCTTGAACACACTATGCAGTCCAGACTAGCCTTGAACTCGTGGTTATCCTCTTGCCTCAGCCTCCCAAGTGCTGGGATTACAGGCATGCGCCACCATGAGCTTATTTGTCTCATATCTAAAACATATAGGTTCACAAAAAATTAAAATTAAATATATAGTTTCGCAGACCAGGCTCAACCTCCCATTCCAAAGCAGGTTGGGAAGGAGGCAACCCTGGGTGGCATGGCTTTGATAAGGCTTCCTGGCTCCTTGTCATCCGGCTTTCAGTCTGCAGCTGTCTGCAGGGAGCTGAGTTTCTGGTTCAATCCCTCCACTCAGAGTTCACGCTCAGGTTTAATCAACACAGCAAATCTCACTAGCAAATAAACGTGCCACATTGTTGAGAAATACGCATCCTGTGTGATAAATTCGCTCAAAACGGAAAATTTTTAAATCTTGAGAAACTTCAAAGGAGGGGCCTCCAGCACACCCCCTTTGTTTTTATTTTATTTTATTTTATTTTATTTTATTTTATTTTGCAGTAGTAGGGATTGAACCCAGGGCTTTCACACTGAGCCACAATCTCAAAATTTTAAAATTTTGAGACAGGGTCTTACTAGATTGCTAAATTATTACCCAGGCTGGGCTCAAACTTGCAATCTTCCTGCCTCAGCCTCCCAGAGTACTGGAATTACAGCCTTGCTCCACCATGCCCAGTTTGAACTCTTTTTTCAAACTCTTGTACTTAAATTAAACCCTGAATTAAAAAATACTGAGATACCAAATCTCCAAATTCTAGAATGGCTGTTTTTCTAGAAACATTCCCACCCTGCAGTCTTGTTCCATGTTATAAACATGACAAATGCTTCAGTTCCTGTTTCTGATGCCAAAACGTCTCCAGGAGATGAGGCGATCGCCTGTGTGTAGGGAGGTCTTGTTGATATGGGTGCCGTCCCCGACCTTGACGTTTCAGGGACTTCTGTCATGCCTGCCTCCTGGTGTGCCGCATTCACCCCCTTGTGTAATCCTCTGTCCCTGAGTGTAACCTCGACACATCAACTCTTTCGGAGGACTAGAAAAAGGCAAACCTCAGGTCTCTGTCTCCTTTGCCCCGGAGAAAGCCAGCTGCCACGTGTCAAATGGGGACGCAAGGGACAGCAGCTTGCAGATCTGTCCCCTGGGCCTCCAGATGATCACAGCCGGACGCCAGGGGACCCTGCCCAGGGCGCTGCCCGGGTGACTGCAGGACACAGACGCTGGTCGCCTGAGGTTGCTGCGTCAGATTCACCAGCCCCGTAGCAAGCATCTGCCGGCACCTCACAGAGCAGGACAGTCGCCTGAGCACACCTGGGCCGCCGCTGCTCTGAAGGTCTCCGCTCTGCCGCAGAAGTCGCACTGGGATATGGGCCACCCTCTCATCCCCTCATCTGAGCCAGAAATGTGCCTGCCAGCCATTCCCACCAACTCCAGCATCGTTGGATGGGCTGTGGGCTGCTGGAGAAAGGAAGCTGGCCTCCAAAGAAGGAAGGCTGACCCCTGCAAGGAATGCTGAAGTTGAATATTGTGGGGAATGCTAAATTCGAATATTCTGGGCACCTCAAGTGTGCAGTACCATCCGGATGGTAGCACACAGCCGAGGGCCCCAGATATTCAGAACACTGAGGCTGAGGCAGAAGGATTGCTGCAAGTTAGAGGCCAGCCTGGGTTACGCAGTGAGTCCAAACCAGCCTGGACTATATATAGCAAGACCCCGTCATAAGGAAGTAAGAAAGGAGAGAGGGAGGAAGGGAAGGAGGAAAGAAGGAAGGAATGAAAAAAGAAAAGGAAGAAAAAAAGAAATTACCAGAATACTTCCTACAAATTATTTTCTTTGAAATAATATACAGATGGTAGGATAAAATTATGAGACAATAAATTGAATGAAGGAATTAAAAATATCCTTTCTGCAGGGTGTGGTGGCATACAGGTATAATCCTAGCACTTGGGAGGCTGAGGCAGGAGGATCGCTGTGAGTTCAAGGCCAGCCTGGAGTACACAGTGAGTTCAAGGCCAGCCTGAATTACAGTGAGATTCTGTCTCAAAAAATATATATACATATATCCTTTCTATGTGACATTTTATGACACATAGTAATATTACAAATATTATGTTGGTTTTCTGTTGGGTATTTAGCGCAAGTGATAGAGTGCTTGCCTCACAAGCACAAAGCCCTGACTTCTATCCTCAGCACCAAAAAAAAAAAAAGTACAGGCTACGTATCTCACTGTGAAGGCTCTGGATTCAATTCCCTGTACCACATAGCTTGCTTTTCTTTTCTTTTCTTTCTTCATTTTCACAGTACAAAGAATTGATCCCAAGGCCTTATACATACCATACAAACATTATACCACCGAGCTCCACACCCTATCCCACTTGTTTTGGGGTTTTGTCTTTTGTTTTCTTTGATTTTGGTTTTTCAAGGCAAGAGCTCATTCTGTAGTCACTCCTGAGAGACTGAGAGACTGACCAAAAACATACGAAATACATGTTCTTGAACTACATGAAAAGCAGGCTCTACAGCCCGGGTGCTGTGGGGTTTTTGCTGTAAAGGTGACAGAGATAGCAGAGAAGTCCCAAGTGCCAAGAGAGGTTTACACGTTAAAATCAAAACCCTGTTTCCTACCTTGCTGTGGACTAAATATTTATATCCACCTTCCAAAAATTCACATATTGAGGCTTAAACATCGCATGGTTTCTCTTACACGAGAAGTGTAAAGTATAAATAAAGAGCAAAATAAAAGATAATAGACACCAGAGAGATAGATCTTACGCAAAAAGAGAAGGGCACAGGGAGATGAGGGGAAGCAAAAAGAACGAAGTTGTATTATGTACCCGGACCAGCTCCCCAGCATGATTGTAATCATTACCTCCTGCAAACGTGCTAAGAAAAATAAAAATGAAAACAATTTATATGTTGATGAGCAACAGTTTTTGGTGGAAAGAAAGAACCAGGAGCGGAGAAGAAACGAGTGAGATTGCAGAAAGCGAAGAAGTCCCTGCGGCGAGCCCGCCGAGACCCGAGGCACACGCGCCCTTGTCCGGGCCGCCTCTTTCCTCACCCGCCCGCCAGGCAGCGTGCCCGGCCGCGAGGCCGCCCCTCCCCTCCGCGGTCCCCGGTCCTGAGCCATCCCTGCCTGGGAACAGCCAACAAACACCACCTTCAAAACCCCAGCTCGGAGCCAGCCCGGGCTACATAGTGAGTGCAAAGCCATCCTGAACTACATCACGAGACCCCGTCTCAAAACAAAACAAAACGAAACGAAACAACACACCGGGGTTGGAGCCGGGAGTGGTGGCGCAGCTTGTAATCCCAGGACTCAGTAGACGAGGAAGTAGGCTGAGGCAGAAGGATCGCCACGCCTGCGAGGCCAGCCCGGGCTACCTACATAGAGAGACCCCGTCTCAGAAACGAACGACAACCAAAACCCAAACCCAGGCCCCCAAGAGGAGGCTGCCTCGACTTGGAAGGGACATTGGGAAAACGTTTGAATTTGCTATTTTCCTTTCCTAAATTGGAAAGCAAGGTGAAGAGCCCCGCAACTCCCTTCGTGGTCCTTTCTGGGTTTTGTTGGTTGGTTGGGTTGTTTTTTGTGAAGCTGGGGCTTGAGCCCGCGATAGGAAAGAAGGGAATCCAGAAAACGAGCGTGATCGCCGAATATATCCCCGGGTGGCTGTGTACTACTGCCACCTGCTGGGCCTTTCGCGGGGAAGGCGGTACACATTTTTTTTTAATTAAAAAAAAGAAAAAATCAAAGTTAATTTTTTTGGCATTAAGTGTTTCACATTTCTATTGCTGAGCGTTTGGCACAAGTATGTTCATTTTGGGAGCGCCTGACTCAGGACCGGCTTGAGGTACTTGCGACAGACCCGAGGCTTCCATTTGGTCATTTGTTTCTATTTCCCATGATGCAACTACATTATTTTGAATATTAGTTTGTGTTAGGCTGTTTAAAATCCAAAGAAAAGAATCAGAAAATAGATCGCTTTTGCAGCGTTGTATTATAAGCTTCATAGAACCTTTAAAGCCTTTCTAAAAATTTTGGAAGGAATTCATCCTAACTTATTTAGAATAGCTACTTTAGTACTTTATATAAAGAAGGTGAGAACCACAATCCCGGCTGGTCCGATGGCAGTGGGTTATCAGAACTTATTAACATTAGTGTCACTAAAGTTGGTATACAACCCCCCCACTGCTAAATTTGACTGGCTTTTTCTACCTTTTTGACTCAGAAAGTTAACTTCAGAAAATACTTAGGAAAAAAAAAAAGAGCAGTTCGGGGAAAAACACTCTTATATGAGCACACACTGTTAACCAAAACGTTCCTTTTCTAACTTTTGTAACAACTGCATTGTTTTTGTTTGTTTAAACCACAAATGATATTTTCCAGGTGTCTCTCTCCTTGCTGTCAGGGTCTTTTCTAATCCTCAGCTGCTCAGTCTTGTCAATTAGCTCTTTCCTACTTTTTTAGTATATGTGCTGCCGAAGCGAGCACAGCTCTTTCCTACAAGTACTGTATCTCCTACAACCCAAGTAGGGTCTCTTTGTAGGGAGTTTAGGACTGAGAGTTATGGGGCAGGAGAAGCAGGAAACTTCTCAGAAATATTTGTTTTGGTTTAGACTAGTATACTGATAGAAAATAAAGCCACAATTCTCTCTTGGAAAATGAGACTGGCCATTCGGGTAAAGCAAAGAGAATAACGAGGGTGATACCACCCTCAAAAGTTTCTGATTAGGTATGAAAAGAATTTACCATAAGTATGTATTTTTTCTTTTGGTTGTGGGGCTTGAACTCAGTCCCTTAGTGCTAACCACGAACTGGTGGTGTTTCTCCTGCCTCACTCTCTAGAGCCGAAATCACAGGTGTGCACTGCCGCACCCAGCCCCCGCTTTTCTAATGTTTTGGGTTTTTTTGGTGCTGGAGATCGAACTCGGGTTCTGGTGCTTGGAAGGCAAGCACTTTAACCGCTGAGCTAAATCCCCAGCCCCTAATGTTTTCTTTTGAGACAGGGTCTTGCTCCGTCACTAAATTGTCTGCAAGGAGTTTGAAATTGCATTCCTCCTGCCTCAGCCTCCCAGAGTGCTGGGATTATAGGCATATTACCACCACGCCCAGTTTTGGGTTTTTTTTTTATTTTATTTTTTTTCTGAGTCACCGAAACAGAAATAACCCAGGACCCTGGAAATTCCCCATTAGATGATATCTAGTCTAAAGTACATCATGATTTCAACTAATAGGCAAGGTCGCAGGCAGTGAAGAATTAAAGCAAATATCCCGATAATATAGACCACAAACATCTGAAGAGAGCAGCCTCAGCTGCCGGCGCGTGGCCACCGCTGTGCAGGAGCAGCAAGGAGGGTCCAGGGACCAGGCAGCCCGAGCTCCCCACTGCAGCGTCAGAGCGGCTGGCTGTCCGCAGGCGCACCCCGCGCCGTGCTGGTCAGGAGCCCAGAGGTCTTGCTCCGAGGGGCAGAGTGGGAGCGGGTCCTTTGGGGCGACTCTGCCTCCAGGGCCACCTCTCCGACTTCCGCACCGCTTCCTGAACCGCGACGCTGCTGTGTCAAGACAGAGACCCTGTCCCTCTCCGTCCCGCCGCGTCACCTCCTCTTCTCCTCCACCTGCTGTCCTAGCTCCTGTTCCCCGAGTTCTTCCTGCCTAGCGCCCCAACTCCCGCTCCCTGGCGCTTGGTGTGTGTTTTGGGAATGAAGTATGAGTAAATAGCGAGTCAGTTCACTGACTGTAACAGACACCTTTCTCAAGGGCTGCATGCAGAAATTGCTTTGGGAGCGGGAGCAGGTGGAATTTTTGATTTTAAAACAGTCTTCCTGGGGATTTAGCTCAGTGATTAGAGTGTTCGCCTTGCAAGCACAAGACCCAGAGTTCGAACCCCAGCACCAAAAAAGAAAAAGAAATAGAGTCTTGCTATGTAGTCCGGGCTGGCCTGGAACACTTTATGTAGTCCAGGCTGGTCTTGAACTTGAGCATCTCCTGCCTCAGCTTCCCAAACGGTACACTTGGCTAATGGGGTGGGGAGAAAAGAAAGACTGGAAACCGACGTTGCTGCAGATGGCTCTAGGAGCACGTGGGTTGGGAATCGAGCCCTCCAGGGCATGTGGCTGCAGGATCAGGCGGTGCCAGACCCCTCCTGACCCACTGTAAGAAGCAGCTCAGAGGCGCCTTCCCAAGTCCCTGCCCACTTCCCCAAGTGACAAGCAGGCCTGGCACTGTCGCTGTCAATGCAGAGCAAGTCTGCCCCTTTCCCCTCGCAGAAAGGGGGAAATAGCAGCCCAAGTCCACAGCTCTCACATTAACACCGGAGGAGGATCGAAAGTTTGATCCAGGCTTGGGCAAATAAGTGACTCGGTGAGACCCTGTCTCAGAATAAAAAAGTAAAGTGCGGAGGGGACCTAGAGGTGGAGTTCACTGCAAAGGCCCTCGGTTCAACCTCAGTACTGCAAAAGAGAGAGAGAAAGAGAAAGAGAGAAAAGAGAAAAGGGAGAAAGAGAAAGGAGGAAAGAAAGAGAAAGAAAGACGCACAATTAGAATTGAACCACGCAACATATATATATATTTTTAAAATCAGGAAAATAAAGACAGAGAACTAATCCAGAAAGCATGGGCAAGTTGGACAGTGGGGCACCAAACTCCAGTGCCACTCTGAGACCCGAGGCAAGCCAGGAAATGGGAGCCACAGCAGGACTGGGTTTTGGCTGAAGCAAAGCTGACCTCCTGCAGGGCTTGTGTGTCCCCTCCGTGGACCCCGCATCCATGTGCACCGTAAAAGCCAGAGCTGTGGAGGGTGATTATGAAACGAACTCTCTGAAGCAAGAACAATCTGACTGGCCTTGAGGACAGACTGGAAAGGGGACCTGGCCATTCTGGATGGGGTGGGCGGCTGGGCTCAGAGTCCCTGGCCTTGGTCTGCAGGGTGGGTAGAGAGGCTCTATACCATAGAAAGAAAAGATCTAAATCACCCAAATGCACACCACCTGGTGGAGGGGTAAACAAAATAAGGAGAACCCCACAGCAGAATATTATTTGGCCATAAAGAGCCATGAGGACGCTGAGGTAGGAGGATGGCAGCAAGTTTGAGGACAGCCAGGGTGGCATAGTGAGATCAAAGCCAGCCTGAACTACACTTTGAGCTCATCTCAAAAAAAGAAAAAAGAAAAGGAAAAAAAAAGCACTACCCACCCAATGCATTTAGCATTTTCTTCTGTGTCTCCTTCTCTGCACATTTCTGCATAGGCCTTTTTGTTTTGTTTTATTTTGTTTTTGTTTTGTTTTTTTCTTTTTTGGGACAATGTTTTGCTATGTAGTTGAGACTGGCCTTCACACTGGGCCTCAGCCTTTTTTATTTTTTTGTTTTTGTTTTTGTTTTTTTTAATTTGAGACAAGCTCTTGCTAAATTACCCGGGCTGGGTTTGAATTTGCCATTCTCCTGCCTCAGCCTCCCAGGGTGCTGGGATTAACAGACACCACGGTCCCTGGCTATTTACCCTTTCGCTTTGCATTCTTCCGGTGGTCCTACAATGTGCTGTCCCAGGAACCGCCTCTGGGTGTGTGCTGCCCTCACCCGCCCGCGTGTCTGCATCAGACCTGGCCCAAATACCCACATGGAGCAAGACCCCAGCACAGCCGGGCAGACATACAGTGCCTGTGACCTCCAGCCAGGAAGCAATGGCTGCAGGGGATGTTTGGATTGTCCTGCACGAGGCCAAGACCCAGGGGCTCTGATAAGGGCCTCAGTGCACCCATCGAGGGATCATCTGCCCGGCTAGGACGTCAGAGCCCCTAGCAAGTGTCATTCAATGGCCAGGCGTGGTGGCGCATACCAGTAATCCCAGCGCTCAGGAGGCTGAGGCAGGAGGACTGCCGTGAGTTTGGAGCCTGGACTACGCAGAGAGTTTGAGGCCAGCCTGACCTAAAAAAAAAAAAATCCCGGGTGATGTTTGACATGAACACACGAAAAGAGGAGTTTCCTGCTGTAATTATGGATTCCTCCTATTGGACAGGAGTCCGCGGGATGCAGGCTGCACGCAAATGGTCGTTCTCTCCTGGTAGCAGCACAGAGGGCTCATGTGAAGGAGTAACCACACCTCGCTTCTTCCACCTTAGAATAGAGGACACTTTGGGGCTGGGGATTTGGCTCAGTGGTTAGAGTGCTTGTCTGGGGATTTGGCTCAGTGGTTAGAGTGCTTGTCTGGGGATTTGGCTCAGTGTTTAGAGTGCTTGTCATGCAAACCCAAGGCCCTGAGTTTGAACCCCAGCACTGGAAAAAAAGAATACAGTAGATTCTGATAATTATATTGTATAAAACATAGTCATATAATTTCTAAGTATATAATAATATAACAATGTAAATATAAGTATAATACAAATATGTAAGCAAATATATCACGGTGAATGCCTATCGTATACATATAATCAATATTGCATTATATATTATGCATTATAGATACTCTTATTAAAATATACATAGATGCATATATTCAGGTATGGTGGGTGGTGGCGCTCGCCTGTACGCGTGATGCCAGCACTCTGGGAGCCTGAGGCAGGAAGATCCTAAGTTCAAACCCAGTTTGGTCAACTTGGTGACTTTCTGAGATCCTGTCTCTAAAATTCAAACAAAATTTAGAAAGGGCTGGAGATGGAGCTTAACGTGAAGGCCCTGGGTTCAGTCCCCAGTACCACACGAAGTCAGATATATAAAATTATAATAAATTTATAATAATAAAATTATAATCAATATATGATAAATTTTGTGTATATATATATACATGGTATCATCTTGGTTGAAAATGTGAAATTAACATGACAAGAAGCCACTTAAGAGCAAGGTTAGAGATACAGGATACGAAGGAAGTTAGGCTGGGGGAAGTCATATTTTAGTTCAAATGTGAAAATTAATCCTCGGTGTTGATCGCTTTCCAGGCCCCGGGTACACACAGGCGGGAAGGGCCAGTCGTAGCAATAGGGTGAGCTGCTGAGAATGTGACTCCTTTGGCTGCTATCCAAAGATGACCTGTCCAGGGGCACCATGGACAGCTGGGAGGGTGATACACTGCACAAATCCGGCCACATCATTCCTACAGTGTCTGAGAATCACGCCCCGGAAGTTGTTTTCTCTGTGGCTCCTGACCTGTCATAAACGATGTATGTGACAGAGTGGTTTGATAACACTCTTTCTTATCCCTGCGTTCCTTTTTTTAACAATCCGCAGTGTCCATCATATATTACTATTTAATGATTTACATGTCTTGTACCTCCTCTGGTTGGATCTGGATCAATACTGGAATCTGAGCTGGGCGTGGTGGCACGGGGCATGGTGGTACACATTTGCAATCCCAGCCCTCCGGAGGCTGAGGCAGGAGGATTGCTGCAAATTCAAGGCCAGCCTGAACTACATAGTGAAACTCTGTCTCAAAAAAAATAAAACAAAATAAATATATAAATAAAAATAGAATTTTACCACGTGATTGCAGCAATCCATTTCTAGGTGTATGCTTTAAAATTTTCAAAGCAGATAGAAGTGCAACCATATTTCTTGCAACCTGATTCCCAAAGCCAAAAGGTGGACGCCACTAAGTGTCCTTCGGCAGATGAACAGATAAAACGTGCTGTTCGGAGACGATGGAATATTCAACCTCAAGAAGGAAACACGTTCTACCACACGAGAAAACCACAAGGACATTCTGCTAAGCGAGCCAGACACAAAGGACAAATGCAGGGGACAGAGGTTGATGGGCGGGCCAGAGAGCAGGAGGGAAATCTCAAGTCTTTCGCTCAATGTTTGACGCGATACAAGTGCTCCAAAAAATAAAGTTTCTAAAACAACACCAAAAACCTCCATAGGACACTTTTGCGGACAAGAAACAACGAGAGTTATCTTGTTTCTGTCTTTGATATTATCACTTAGAATTTTTTTAAAAGGTTTAAGAAATTTAAATTAAATCAATTTAAATAAATTTTAAAGCTTTTTAGTATACGCGCTGCCGAAGCGAGCACGAATTTTAAAGCTTTTTAAAAGTTGATTTAAATGGGTTTAAAAATTAAAGTTAACTTTCCATTAAAATTTAAAATGCAGAATCTTTAAAACAGAGAGGCAGAGGAAATGCGACACTTCTCTTTGCTCCATCCAAACTTCCAACCATCCATGAAACATTTTCCTGAATTTCAAAATAAAACCTTATCACGGAAATTTCTGTCTTTGGTTTTTTTCAGGGTTGGTTTCTCGTTTTAAAACTAAAGGGAGAGTTCAGAAAACAAGGATCGCGAGTACGACCTGAGTTTTGCGGAGAACAGTGTGTCTCGCGGAGGATGGCCTAGCGGCCCGCTCGTGGGCGGCAGGCGGCGGGGCCCCGAGGCTGTCGCGGGCCGCTGTCACTGCCCGCCTCGGCCCGAGCGGCGGCTCCGGTGTGCGCGCTGGGGAAGGCGGCCGCGTGCGAGCCCGCCCGGCCCGGGGCGACGTCGGGGGACCCGTCCCGCCCCGCCCCGCTGCGTCGCGTGCTGAAAGCGCAGGAACGATTCTGAGTGTCTAACTGCAGCCTCCAGGGACGGAAGTCCCCGCTGCTCTGCGGCCGAGACGGCTGGCACTCGGAGGAGAGACTGGTGGGGACAGTCGTGGGCGACGTCAGGGTCGGGGACATTAAATACTGTCATACTCTATTTTACTTTGAGGCGGGCGTGGGGAGGGCGCCGCGGGCGTTGCGCCCCCTGCTGGACGGCGGCGTCCCACCCGCGAACCCGGCGCGCGTCCCACCCGCGAACACACGCCCCCGGGGACCACCGAGTCACCAAGGCTGGGCAGCCTGTGCGCATCCTCCTGAGAAAAGGCGTTTCGGGCTCGCCGAATGCCCTGATTCTTCGGGTTTAAATCGAATCGATGGCTCCACTACACTCCCGAGAACCCCCAGGACCCCCGTTTGGAGTCTGGGAGGGACGCGGCTGCCGCTGTTTTGCATGCGAATTACCCACAATGCTCTGAGCGGGGCTGCCGGAGTTAAAAGTGTTTTTATACAATACTAATGTGCTTACTGTTTTATTTTAAAAGCATATGGTTGTACTTGAGCTATGCACTCATATTTTTTAATCAAACCCACTATGAACAATCACCATAACTGTAAAGTAAATGCAACTTTTAGCTCTTATATAAGCAGTAGCACAGCCGCTTATTTCGGCTGGTCCGAGTGCAGTGGTGTTTACAACTAATTGATCACAACCAGTTACAGATTTCTTTGTTCCTTCTCCACTCCCACTGCTTCACTTGACTAGCCTTTTGCAGGATAAGAGGAAACGAAAGAAAACTTATGATTTTTTTAACCCACAGGGAAAGCCAAATATTGGGTTTTGTCCCCGCGTTTGGGCATCATTCTTCCAGCGACGCAGTAGGACTCGGTCATAGATCGTATTATTTTATTAGTACATGGTCTTAACTTTAAGAACTAAAATTTAAGTTTGGTCTCCTCAAACTTTGGTTTTTTGTTTTGTTTTATTGGTTTTTGCTTTTGGGTTTGTTTTTTTTTCTTTTTTTGTAAAACAAAGGTTTTGGTACTGAAAAATATCACCTTTGTCTTCTGAAATGTTTGGCTTTCGCAAATCAAAATGATTTTGGCTTCGATCGCTGCGTATGCCACTGATAGCAGGATACACCCCGCCCCATTCAGGACGTAACTCTGCCCAGACTATTTACTGTTACCCGAGAGTCAGAATGAGCCGGGCTATGCTGAGAACGTGTCCCCCCAGCTTCATGCCTAAGGCAGGTGCTGGGAGCCGGGGGTGGGAAGGGCTCGCTCTTCGGGGTTCTGCACTCACGAACCCGCATTCATGTCACTATCAAAGACTTGCGGGAGCGGTCCCCTCTCCTGCCACGCGGGGAAGCAGAATTCACCCCTTTTTACGCTTCCGCCTTCTGCCACGCGAGGTTGCAGGATGGAAGCCCGCACTGCATGCTGCTGAGTTCATCTTGGACTTCCCAGCTTCTAGAGCCGAGAAAAGAAATTTCTGTCAAATAAGTCTTAGGAAAGAACTAACCCTGAACTCTTCTCCTTCTGGACTTACTGTGATACTCAGGGCTGGCCTCCAGCGTAGTGTTGTTGACCATGTTATTGCTTTGCAGATACCGTGATCTGGTTTGGAATCTTCTGGAGACCGCGCCGTGTGTGTCATCAAGACACACATTGATGGGATTGTGCACTTCCGTGACCTGTGGAATGACGGTTTCTGAAAGTCACAGAAACTCACTCTGCTTTGACCTTTTTGTTTTTGTTTTTGAAGTGCTGGGAATCGAATCCAGGACCTTGCACATAATAGGCAAGCATTGTACCACTGAGCTACATGCCTAGCTTTTTGGTTTTGTTGTTGTTGTTGTTTGTTTGTTTTTGAGACAACGTCTTCCTATGTGGTTCAGGCTGGCCTCCAACTCCCCAAGATCCTCCTGCCTCAGCCTCCTGAATGCTGGGATTACAGATATGCGCCATCATACTGTTTTCATGTTTCTTGATTTCTTCGTTTTACCTTTCTCCCTCTGTCTCTGTCTTGCTGTCTGTGTGTGTGCTTCTCATTTACCCGCCAATTCCTTCTCATGTTTTAGTTTTTCTGAAACTGGGTGACAAGCTGGTTTCAGATGAGGAGGCCCCTGAATGGCACTGAGGCTGATGTCACACTTGGGCGTCCCGAGTACCTGCCCTCTGCCGCTTTCCTATTTTCAGAATCTTGGTCTTGATCTTCCTTCAAAATATTTTCTCTGACAACGGCCACACCTCAAAACAGGATTGTCAACTTTGAAATGTCTCTTGATTTTGACTATTGAGTGTTGTGAGTAATGTGGAATATCAGTCTTTTATCCTGATAGTAAACCATTTTAAAATCCTTACGTAGCTACGAAGACTTTTCTTTTTCTTTCCTCTTTTTGCAAATGATTTTTTTAAATGAATGTAGAAACTAAGTAAAATCCCCACTCTACTAAAAAGTGAGGGGAAAGCCCTATCCATCCCCTTTCCCTTGTTTTAATCTCTTGGGACACCTGTTATCTGTATCAATCGTTGTCCTTTAGCATCTAGGACCATATATTTATTTATTTTGATCCGTGATGAGTTTCCCTGAAGTTACAATATTATTAGCCTCTAGAGGGAAAGAGTGTATAGCTGTTTCCTTTCTTTTTCGGTATTCCCACCTCTTTTTTTTGCTGGTGCCGGGGATCGGACTCAGGGACTTGTGCTTGCCAGGCAAGCACTCTAACCACTGAGCTAAATCCCCAGCCCCTCCCACCTCTCATTTTAACGATACACATTTTATTGGTACTTTATTGCTACTTGATACAGATTTTATTGCCATTTTCAGAATTTTAACGATAAAAGGAAGTAGCTGGCAGCCCGCCAAAAGACTAGTCAAGTGCAGTAGTGAGAAGGAGGGAAAGAGTAGAACGAGGAGTTCGGTCTGTAACTGACTGTGCACGATCAACTGAGATAACTCACTACCTTCGGACCAGCCAAACCGCAAGTTTGCTCCTCGAGCTAATTAAAGCTAAAACATTTTTCTCTTTTAACCTTAGGGTGATATTGTAGTTGGGACGCATCGGTGATTATACTATCAATGCTGTATGTTCTCCAACAGTTGCCCAGAAATTCTATTTATCAATGGGAGGAAAGATGTATTAACACCAAGAATCCAGGCCGCTGAAGCACGCTGAGCATCCTGGGAGAGACATGCAAATTTAGCCTCCCGTCACCTCTCCATTCTGTGTCTCTTGATTGGCTCGGCCTCCACAGGCCCGGGAGCGCCGCCCAATCGACACTGACCTCCTTTGTCTGGTCGCCCGCGACCCTGGAGCTGGGGGAAGCCGGGCGCAGCGCGGAGGCAAAAGCGTCCTGCGCCTCCGGCCTCAGTGCACCGCAGCAGAGCTCGGTGTCCGCGAGGCTGACGCCCCCCACGCGGGCAGTCGCTCCCTTCGCGACAGAGGTGCTCCCACGATCCCTGCCTCCTCCCTAGACCGCAGTGGATACAAAGCCAAACAGCACCGCCTCAGGATGAAGGACCCCCGAGGACTTCACCCTGGACAGGGACAGAAGGCAGAAGCGGAAAGTCAGCAGCAGGCGGTGGCACAGATTTCTGTAGGAGACTACAGAGGAAAGCTGGGAGGAATGGATGAGCTGGAGGGGATTGATCACCCCCGTGCCCTTGGGGACGGCCCTGCGGACGAAGCTGAGAGGGAGCAGTTTTGGCTCATCTGCCAGTATCCCCAGTATCCGCCTCTCTGGGCCTTGGACTTGTGCGCCTGGTCAGCCACACAGGTCCTGCGGTGCAGTGAAGATTTAGCTAGGACCATGTCACTGTGGGCGACAGAAGTTGCAGTTGCTTATCCCCTTTTTGCAGGGGTGGGGGTTGAACCCAGGACCTTTGCACTGGGCAACGTTCCCAGGCTACCCCACCACCACCACCACCCCACATTTAAAAAAAAAAAGTCACGGGGTCTAAGTTACAAATTGCCCAGGCTGGGTTTGGACTTGTGATCCTCCTGCCTCAGCCTCCTTGGGTCCCCACATGCTAGGACTACAGGCATATGCCGCTATGCCTGGCTCAGAGTTGCTTCTTAATGTTAAGTAGAAAATAGAAGTTTTGTTGAAAACCTGTCTTTCTTAAAGTACTAATCTATTTATCAATCTAAGGCAAAAGGAAGGGAATTTTTTCATCAGAATTCTGTCCCCCGACTCTTAAAGTGCTTTGTGCGATCTTTTTTCCCATTCTTGTGCCGGACCAGCCTGTGACATCCTCTTAGACTTTTCAGTTCCCTCCCCCTTATTACAGTTCACCTCTGCTGGGTCTTTTTTTGGCCAGGTCTGCAGCCCCGCCCAATCCAATCAGATCATTTGTCCTGGCAGATGACAGGAGCTGCGGTCACCTCCTCAGCTTCCTCTGGAGTCTGGCTGGTCCTTCAAGTCACCTCCTGGCTTCAACATCCCTGGGGTGGGCCCTGGTCTGAGTAGGGTGCTGACCTCTTCTGTGTGTGTGAGCTGCTCTCAGCCTCTTCATACTTTACTTTCCCAGATCACAGGGAAATAGACAAGAGGCCTCAAAACAGAAAAATCCAGGAAAATGACGTTTAAAATTGTATGACACCAAGGGATGGTGGCACACACCTGTAGTCCCAGCACTCAGGGAGCTGAGCCAGGAGGATCACCAGGAGTTCGAGGCCAAGCTGGGATATGTAGTCAGTTCAAGGCCAGCCTGCACTACATAGCAAGACCCTGTCTCAATCCCTGGTTCAATCTCCAGTATTGCAAAAAAAGGAAAAAAAAAAAAAAAAACAAAACGTTGAACTATGCCATGACCTTCCAGTGCCTGGCTGGCATCTTCAGGAAGGAGCATTCAAAACCCATAAAAACAGCTCGGTCTGACTTCTTTGGAATTCAAATGGCCCGGCCTGGCAGCCTCCTTTTCTGGGTTTCCCCTCACAGAGCCCAGCCTCCCCTCCATGAGGAGGCCCCTTTCTCTGGCCCCAGATCTGTCTCACTTATAAACAGACCCTTCCAGGGCCGGAGTGGAACTGCAGGGGCCTGCAGGTTCGAGGGACATTGAGCTCCTGGCCCAGCCATCAGTCAGGCATCTTTTCCTAAAAAGCCTCTCTGACCTAGGCGGCACAGTGCTTGATCAGAGGGACATCTGCAGGGCCACATGACCGGTGGCACCCAGGAGCACCAAGAGCTGATGGTGGTGGTGTCAAAGGGGACAAGCAGAGCCTGCACGGGTGCTAAATCAAAGGATGAGTAGTGTAGAATAAGATATCTTGAAAGACCACATTCAGGGAACATTCATTACAGTAAATTACCATTGTTCTATTTTATCATCAGTTATTGTTAATCTTTTGCTGTGCATAATTTATCTTAATTTTTATTTTTCTCAGTCCAACATTGCAGTATGTAATGATTACTACATTCCCGCTGGGGAGCTGGTCGATGTGCGTTACGCCTCTTAGTTCTTCTTATACCCCCTTCCCCTCTGTGTGTACTTTATAAATTGAACTTCGTCACAGGTACCCACATAAAGGAAAAAGCGTAGATTCTAGAGGGTATCATCTATGCATGGTGTCGGGTGTCCCACAGGGTGAGAACATAACCCCCGTGGATTGGGGGACAACTGTATTTGGAAGCTTCAGGCAAGCCCGTCTTTTCCAGGACTTGGTTTCTTAGCAATACACTAATTCAATCTTGGGTGACCAAAAGGCAGTGATAACAAAGTGGCCTCCTTTAAGGTGTAAAGTCTCTGTGGGGAGCGCTACTCAGGCTTCAGGGGACAGGGAGGATTTCACAGGATCGCAGAACAGCCCCACTGTTATCCCACCACTCCAGGAGGATCTCACGTTCGAACCCAGCCTGGACCACTTAGCAACATAGTGAGACTCTGTCTCCAAAAACAAAAAAAGGGATGGGGATGCTCCTCAGTGTGAAGACCCTGGGCCCAATCCCCAGTATTGCAAAACATGAAGAAAAAAAAAAACAAATGGTCGAACCATGCCATGAACTTCCAGTACCAGGCCGGCATCTTCAGCTTTTCTAAGGAAGCTCCTCAACTGTTAGGCTTGTTCCTCTCAGGGCACCTTCTTGCTGCCTTCTTCCTCTCTCTCTTTTTCCCTCTTTCTTTTTTGTGAGTTCGAGGCTGGCCTGGGCTACGTAATAAATTCAAGGCCAGCTGAAATTGCACACCAAGATCCCGACACAAAACAAAATGGGTTGATTTCATATAAAAATGCCATTTCACTCGAAAAATCAGATTAGTGACAACAGGTTCAGGTACCCAGAGGAAGCAGCAGCCACTTCAAAGTGGGACACAGGCACACAAGGGTGGCCTGGTCATCTGCATTGCTTGCTCATTGTTCCTTAGGGCACTTACCTGACTTGCCAGGTCCCTTGACTGCTGGAGTTTTCGACCTCTGACCTTGAAAGTCACTGAGTCTCCAGCCAGCCTTAATGATTTGTGCGTTCCTAGTGGGATACTTCTGTCACAGGCAAGGCGGAGAATTCAAAGGCATGACAGTTTCCCACTGGGCTGAGCACGCTTTCATGCATGCATGCATTGATTGACTCGTGCTGGGATTTATGTTTTTCGAGACAGGGTCTTGCTGTGTACTCCAGGCTGACCTTGAACTTGCAACAATTCTCCGTCCTCAGCTTCCCTAGTGCTGGGATCACAGGCCTGGGTCACCACACCCGGTTTAGACTTTTTTTTTTGTGCTGGGGATTGAACTCAGGGCCTTGTGCTTGCAAGTCAAGCACTCTAACCACTGAGCTACATCCCCAGCCCAGACTTTCTTTTAATACATGAGAAAACTCCAAAAGGACGGGTAGGAGGGCTCCTCTTACACAGGATTCCTTCTCCGGGGCCAGCCAGCTCCTTCTGGAAAGACCCCGCTCCATTTTTAGTCCCTCAACAAGCGCTCCTTTGTTGCCTCCCCCTGTACGTAATCTAAAAAGGGGCTGCAAGACTGAGCTCACATTCAGTGCAAGGTGGGGCGCTGGGCCGTCCAGTGACCTCCGGGGCGACCTCCTGTCGCTGGCTTTTCTTCCCAGCCCCGCCTGGTGCAGTTGGAGATGATCTGCCGATCACAAGGCCACCTCACTTGTGTCCCAGAGCACGGATCTTTGGCTCCAGAATTGCTCTGACTCGCTACGGTAGGAACCATCGCCTGAAGTGAATCCTCTCCGGGTATGATGAGACCTGTGAAGCCACGCTGTGGCTTGTTCTCCGGGTCTGCGCACCGCGAAGACAGCAGGGTCAGGCTCAGGCCCTCTGGGGCTCCGCCCGCCCCAACACACGGTCACTCTGCAGGGCCGCAGGCTGTGGCTGGGGACCAGCCGGAGCAGCCGTGCTTGGCATTAGCCGGGCAGTTGCTGTGGTGACTGATTTTGGAGCACGTGGTCAGAAAAGCCAGGTAAAGGCCCACTGTCTCCAAACCCACATAGGCCAGGACCGTTCTTCAACAAAGGATCCTATTTTAGTATTTCAGATGCAGCATCTTTCAAGCCAAATCACAGAATTCATCTTTCTTCTTCTTTTTCTTTTTTTGTTCTGGTGCTGGGGATCGATTCCAAGGCCTGACACTCTGGCCAAGTGCTCTTCTGCTGAGCTATCCCCAGCCCTCCCAGCAGCCCCCTTTTGAGAAATGGCCTTCTTAAACTGTCCAGTCTGGTTGGCTTCGAATTCCTTTTTGGCACTGGAAATCAAACTCAAGGCCTTGCGTGGCTTTGAACTCCTCACCCTCCTGCCTCAGCCTCTCAAGTAGCAGAGTTCCGATTTTATCGGAGCAGTAATTAACCTTCAAGTGCTCTGCCTTCTTCCTCACCTTTCCATTGCTGTGACTGAGTTTCACAGGCTGGGCCACTTATACACAACAGAGGCTCATTCTGCTCCTGTTCTGAAGGCTGGGTTGACGGGCTACAGCTGGCGAGAGCCTCTTGCTCAGTCCTGGGGTTCTGGGGCGCAGGATGGAGAGAGGGGTGAGTTTAACAGACCTGGTCCTTGGCTCCCACACAGTGGGAGGGATGAAGGGAGGGATGGAGTCAGACCTAGCTGGACATGCCTGTAATTTCACCTACTTAAGAGGCCGAGGCGGGAGAATTCTCACAAGTTCAAAGACAGCCTGGGGTACAATGCCAGACTCTGTCTCAAGAAAGCAAAAAGAAAAGGGGGAGGGGGATTTGTATGTGTGTGTCTCAGTGTTGCAGCACCTGCCTAGCAGGTGAGAGGCTGTGCGTTCAGTTTCCAGCGCTGCCAAAGACAGCACCAAGCTGCCTTTTCTAATACCTCGCCCTTAGGATACCGATCAATCCATTAGGACCTGCTCTTGACACAGCCGGGTGGTACCGCAGCCTCTCAAGTCCCCTCCACTTAGTCACAGTGGGGAATATTCAGACCACATCTGTTAGCACATCTGGGGAGACGCTGCTGGCGCCTGGGAAAGAACACAGGTTCTGAAGGTTGCTGTTGCCCAATTATGGGCCCAGCGGTCTGGGGAAATTACTTAATTTCTGAACTTATTCCTTTTTTCCACAATAGAAGTGAAGGGTGAAATGTGGGGAATTTGGGAGTTTGGAAAACAGACACAAGGCTCCAGGGCTGCAGGCTGAGTCAGAAGCCAGGGCTGGCACCCCGAATCTGCGCCTTCTGCACACAGACCCACCACCTGCCCTGGGGAACCAACCTCATGTGTATCTGCCAGGTAGCAGGTGGCTAAGGAAAAGGCTGGAGAGAGAAGGACCTGTGGGGTGCTTTCTGGGACTAGATCACCTGAGTTAAACATCAGCCCAGGTCTAAATGATGTGAAACGTAGCCAGGTAACTTAACTCAGACACACTAAGTCCCCAGGGCAGTGCCATCCCAACCGTCCAGGTGCCATAAGTCAAAACTCCACTGCTCCATGCTGGTCTGGCAGGAGGCAAACCTCAGACCGAGCCCTCAATCCCACCCAAACGCCAAGGCTTAGACCCCTCAGCACCGAGCCCCTCAGGAGTGAGATCCTCACGAGCACTGCCCACCCTGTGCAGTGGATCGCATCTTTTCTCCTTCACATGAATCCTGGATCCTGCTGCAAGTCTTGGCGTTCTGCTCAAGAGGACATCGAGAACCCAGATGAGACCCCGACCTGGTAACCTCAGCACAGCGCCAGGCCAGCGAGTGGCTGCAACACGGGCACGAGGCCTTCAGAGGTACGTCCGGGGCTCCACAGGCTGCTAAGCTGGTGTCTGAGTTCTGAGCACTGATGTCCTCTTTACACACAAGGACTCACATAGCAGCTCAGCGCATGCAAGGTTAGAAGAAGATGGACTGTGACTTACTTAACCAAAGGCAAGACGTGGGACTCTACTGAGACCCCCGTGTGACCTTAAGTTGTGCCCACCCCAGGCCTGTGCAGGCCGCATGCTGAGCTCCATACTCAGACCACAGGAGCCTCTACAAACCACTTCCAGAGGTCAAGTCTATCACACAGATGGGAAACAAGCTCAGAGTGGAACCAAGGACCTGCCCGAAGCCACATAGCTGAGGAGAACCAGCCTGGGTTATGCTCTGATGAATAACAGATGCTAGGCTGGGCATGGCCAAGGCAGGCGGATCACTGAGTTTGAGGCCAACCTGGGCTACCTAAGAAGTTCAAGGCCAGCCTGAAATACACAGTGAGACCCTGACTCAAAAAACCAAAACCAAACTAAACAAAAAACCAACTTTATTCCACTATGCTAGCTTACCCCATTTTCTCTACCATTGCAAGTATGTGTGCCTGTGTCCAAGGTCATTTCTACACGGGTGATGCAACGTACGTGGAAAACTGGGACCACCAAGGCCTGGGGCGTGACTGAAGGCAGTGAAGTGAGGTGGGGATGACAGTCACCCCAGACAGGTACTCAAGGACAGCTCTCTCTGTGCCACCAATGGGTAGGAACCACAAACTCAGATCCCAGTAGTCCTTAAGCAGTTCCTCAGACAACAGTAAATAAAAGGCACACTCAACATGATTTGGCAAAAGTTTTTTAAAACTTTAAATTAAAAAACATTCTCACATAGAAGAGAGTCAACTTAAATGCTCTGAGGAACTAAAGTAGAAGGTAAAAAACAACAACAAAAGAAAAAACAAACAGACCCCCAAATGATAAAAATAGATGTATCCTCCATAAAAATCTGGCCTCCATCTAGTCATTCACGGCTATTCAGTATTCAGAGCACAAGGTGACATACAGAAGTATAAAAAAATTAACAAACAAAAAAAGCCACACTACCGCCATGGGATCGATGGCCCCAACCTCATGGCCACTGCGTGTGGCCCTCGAGGCCCTCCACTGCTGCGGCCTCAAAGCTCCTCCTTGGTCCTGCTCCACTTTGTGGTATGTTCATCTATGAACTTGCTCAGATGTTCCAGGTCTCTGTCCCCGCCCTCAAATTTAATTGGGTTCTTTTTGTCCCCACTGGGAGCGAAGTAGATGGTGGGGAAGCTCCCCACCTTGTAGTGCTCGCTGGGGACGTCGTTGGCGGTGGCGTCCATTTTGGCGATGACCAGATTCTTCTGGCTCTTGTATTTCTTGGCCAGGCTGGTGTACACAGGCTCGAGCTGCTTGCAGTGGCCACACCAGGGTGCATAAAACTCGATGAGGACGTCTTTTTTGGGGTCCATGACAATGGCGTCAAAGGTCTTGCCCACCACCACCTTGACTGGCCCCTTGTTGTTCTTGGGAACCGGCTGGGATTTGATGACTGGCTTCAGTTTTCCTACCAAGGAGAGCAGGGAAGGGAGGGTGTGTTAGTGCTGGAAGGTCTGGGGCCGGGTGGCTCAGCCTGGGCCAGAAAGAGTGTGACAGCTGAGGGGACAGGGTGGCCCTCAGAGACGGGCCTCACCCCAGCCATGGGCGCCACCCTGATTAACTCCCCATATCTGCAAAGCCAGAGAAGAGGAGGCTGGTCCCCCACCAGGCCCTGCAGCGTGCTATCATATGGCCAACATGGGGAACAATAAACATCCTATGCAAACTTCAAGTCAGGTTTTCCACAAACATGAAACTTATTTCCAAGTCCAAATGCCTGTTTTAGGGAGTTTTAGCCAGGTGTGGTGGGGCATGTCTGTGATCTCAGCACTCTGGAAGGCTAAGGCAGGAGAATCACAAATTGGAGCTCGATCTGGGTAATATAGTGAGGTCCTGTCTTAAAAAATAAAGGGCTGGGGATGCAGCTCAGTGTGAGGGCTCCGGGCTCACACTGCACCACAAAAACGAAAAGCAACACAAAACAAACTTTCTTCAAATTTCTAAGACATACCTGACTTTTTCTAAAGAAAAAAAGAACTGGGATTCCTCGTGTCGACCCTCCAGCAGCAAGCAAGGTTGGCTCATCACAACAAGGTGCTGCCAACAAAGAGGCTCCAAGCTGGCTCTGAAGCCAACAGGGGGCTCAGCTCTGCCCCAATGCCGACCTGTGTCTGGTGGCATCTGCAGCTGTCCCTCTCCATAACCTGCTCTAACCCTGACTTCAGCTTCTTGGGGCCGATACTAAGTAAGCCCTACGGTGGGCCCCACATCTTGCTTTGCTTTCCAAGGAGGCAAAGGAACTGCCAAAAGGAAACAACAAAACCCAAAGCATCTTCACAAATGTTCCAAAACTTCTTGGCTGTCTTGGTGCTGTGACATCTGGGGACAGAAGCCAGAGTGACTGAGACTGGGGACAGGGCTGCCTGATGCCCCAGGCCTGCCCAGCACCTGGCCCACCGACAGGAGCCCCCAGCCCCACTCACCCTTCTTGAAAGCTAAAACAAAGTCCCGGAGGGCATCAGAGTCAAACTCCTCGGGCTCCATGGCAAACTTGCGGCCACCTTCATCCAGGATGGCTGCGTTGATGTCCTCCCCACTCTCGCTGAGCCCCAGGTCATTCACCTCCGTGGCGTAGTCCTCCTCGTCGGCGATGGCGAAAGTGTACTCAGGGAAGTCCTTTGCCACCTCCAGGACTTTGCTCCGCCAGAACTGAGTGGCTGGAAGGGACGCAGTGCTGTGAGCAGAGCTCAGACCTGGGCTAAGGTTTAAGGGTTGCTGCTGATGCAGCAGCCCTGGAGGGATCCCGACCGGAGAGGAAAGCCCTGTGGACAGAGCTACACTGTGGGGGTAGGTGGCCCGGGGCCCGCCTGGAGTGGAGGCTGGGCAGATCCTGCCCTGTGGCCTCATCTGTGAGGGGTCTGGGGTCCATGCTGAGCTCTTCTCTTGCATGAAAGGGAAAGGAAAAGGATGGGACATGGCCCTGAAGCCCTAACAACACCCCTCCTGTGCTGCTGGCCTACAGGGCCCCTGGGGCGGGACCCCTAAACACAACCCAGCAGTCCTGGTCCCCTCACCAGTGCGGTAGTCAAAGCTGAAGTCCACAGTGTAGTAGACGACCACCAGGGGGCGCTTGGCATAGCGCTTGGCGTCGTTGGAGGTCTTGCGGTGGCCAACCAAGGGCAAGGCATGCTTCATCACATGGTCACTGACGGCCCATGCCTCTGTGGAAGCCTGTGTCAGAGAGGGCACAGGTGACAGTGAGTCTGAAACAAAGGGGCTGTGGCTGACATGCCTCTCATGGTCGCTTCTGTCAGACCCAGGGGGGCAGTGGAGGAGAAGGGCTGCTGAGTCTCAAGAGGTCAGACACTGGGCTGGCCCCCACGCGAGCACACCTCAGTAGCTCCCTGCCCTCTCCTGGGGTCCATTCCCTCTGGGCAACATGGAAGCACTTCCAGTGAAGAGCAGAGCCTTCTCTTTGCACCACTCCAAGCCAGGAGATAAACCACTCAGAAGCCTGGCTCTCAGGTGACAGTCACTGAGGCAGCTGCACTGGGCAGAATTTCAGCTTGGCAGGCCTCAGCCCCAGGAGGAGCATCGGGGACAGAGTAAAGTGGGGCCCGAGTTCCTAGGCCGGGAAGCAGCCAAGTGGGGCTCTGCACCGTGACCCATTACATCCCCACCGGACTCTTCCAGAGATCAGTCGGGGCTGGATGGGGCTGTGTGCCGCTAAGCTCCCAGCCACCAGGACCGTCCTCATCTGTGTGGTCAGCACAGGTGGCTGATCCCAAACAGGCTTGACAATACGCCTGCCTCCGAGGTTTCTGGATGGGTGTCAGTGTCAGGTGAATGCAGCTCTGACGTTTTCACAGCACTTGTGACCAGCTGGGCACAGTGGCAGTTGCAACAAGGATGCAAAGCTCAAGCAGGTGTCAGGCCCTTCAGACATCACCCTCAACCATGAGGGCGGACACTGATATCTCCACTTTCTAGCTGGAGAAGCAAAAGTACAGCTAGAGGAAGCTGCTTGCCCAAGGTCACACAGCTAGGGTGGGTTGGGTAGGCCCTTCAGCCCTGTGTGGGAGCAGCAGGCACAAAGGAGGACCTGGTCTGGTGACCGTGGCTAGGTGGCGTGTGCTGGGAAAGCAGGCGAGGGGGCCCTGGAGGCTGCACGAGGGCACAGATGTGCCCAAGGCAGTGGCCACACAGCTCTCCTGGGGCGCACGCTTCCCATGGGGCCCCCACTGGACCCCTCTGTGGACCCCAGGTCTGCGTCTCTGACCACAGAAACAGGAGGGAGCAATCACAGCAGCCACTCAAGCCCTCCAGGGGAAGAGTCCTGAGCGAGGCTAAGAGCAGCAGGTGGGGCAGACGAAGCTGCAGGACGAAGGACTAGGGGAGGGGGGAGAGAGACTCGGGGCGGTGCAGTTTTGCCAGGACACCACAGTGCATGCCTCCGTGGCTGCTCCTGGGGCACTCGCTGCCTCCTCCAGGTACACATGAGGCCCCAGGGATGTGGTGCCCCAGGACCACTGGACGCGCAGAGCCACCTGCACTTCCACTCTGCTCCACTGCTAACACCTCGGGGCCTGGACCCAGCCAGAGAGCAGATCAAGTCCACCTGCACAATCCCTTTCAGATCTGAGCCTCCTACTGAAGCCCTCGGGATGCTGAGCCGGGCCCGGGTTGGCCTGGACTGGGACCCTGTGTGTCCTTCTGGAACCGCGTGTCACATGCTTTGCTTAGATGATGCAGGGGTGTGTGGGTGGAGGCAGTGCAGACAAAGGCCAAGTCAATGAACATGAGCAACGGCTCCATGCAGGGGCCAGAAAGGCCCTGCCATTGTGCCCTGGAGATACCCAGGCGAGACCCACTGAGGAACAGAACCTCAGAGACTGGAGCTAGCTTTGAGAGGGACAAGAGACAGGGACATGAGGCTCCAGGATCTGCCAGGGCACAGTTCCCAATCCTGCCCATCCTGCAAACCTGGACACTGCCACCGGCTGGCCACGCTTCCATCCCACGCCTGCAAGCCCATCAGCGGTGGAGATGGGGCTGGGGGCGCCGGGCCCACAATACCCCAAGAGCCCTCACTCACATCAATGTCCAACACGTGGCTGCGGGGCTCGTACTTGGACTGGAACTTCTCGGGCTGCATGATGACCAGCTTCCCTGGGGACACCTTCAGGAACTTAGCGACTTCAGTGCTGAAAGTGTGTTGAAATTTGTAATCTTCTCTCAGGTTGTTAGCTGACAAGTTAACAGAAAGATAAAATGCGGTTTGTTCAGTCGCTTAACTGACCAAGGTTCACCTTGCTGCCCACTTAAGCCGAAGCCACTCGCCCGGCTGCCGTGTGAATTCTGTGGGAAGCAGCCAAGGGCTGACACCTGCAGAGTTTGGGGTTTTTTTTTGGTACTGGGGATCAAACTCAGGGCCTTGCGCTTACTAGGCAAGCACTCTAACCACTGAGCGAAATCCCCAGCCTGAGAGTTTGTTCTTAAACACTCAGCACAGTGCTCTGTCTCACACTTTGTAAGAACAAAACCAAGTGAATGTTCATGGAAAAACTCAGCTGATTTGTCAGGAGCCACCATCAGCTGCTGTCTCCATTGATGTGCAGCACAGGGACACCGAGGCCGACATAGAAGAGACACGCGAGCACCACGCATCCTCACATGCCCATGCCGAGTTTTCATGGGGTCTGGTCTGTGCCTGTGTCGGGGTGGAGCCTGGGGTTTCCCTCCGCAGGCCTCCGCCCGAGTCATTAGGAGTGGATGGCAAACAGCCAGGTGTGGTGACGTAGGTGACACCCCAGCACCTGGGCAGCTGAGACTGGGGGACAGCGAGTTGGAGGCCAGCCTGGAGTGCACAGTGAGAGCTGGGTCAGAACAAAACAACCCCGGTGACAAGTGACCTCAGCAATGAAAACTGAGGAAACATGGACTGAATTTAGCTGTGTCCTTACATCTCTGTACAACTTTAACTGACACCTGATGTACACACATTTGTTATCTTATTACAAAGAAATCAATGTTAAGGGGCAAGCAGCACGTAAAGCCTCTAAACATGACCGCTGACAGCTTGCTTCTCAAACAGCAGGACCAGCATTTACAGCACATATTCTGTCACCAGGCAGTCCGCATGCTTCATCTAAGTCACCCACTCATCCACTGTGACAACCTCCAGAGGCAGCAAAGACGGCCCCCGGGGCACTGGAACACCAGGCTGGAGTCATGGTGTTCACCAGTCGTGGTCACAACACTAGTGACCGGCAGGGCTGGGACTGGAACCCAGGCCTGCCGTCAGGCCCCATATCCATGGCCAGATCACCTGGGTGCACATGACCTCTCAGAGGGCAGAAAGATGCACAGCTGGCCTCGCCCTCTCACCACCCACGAACCTGGCCCCATCCTCAGGTGCAAAGCCACCTCCCACAGGTGCCCGGGAGACGCTTTCAGTGCCATCCACAGGGCCAGCACTCACCTGCGTCCTGATACTGCTGGTAGGCGGGGTCATTGTCCCCCTGGAAGACCCCGATGATGATGACATCGTCTCCATCCTTCAGGAACTCCTGGACCTGCTTCAGGCTCTGAATCTCCTTGGAGGGAGGCCCCGACTGCTCAATCATGTAGTCCACGATGCCTGACACCACAGAAGAGGCTTGAGGAGGGCCCAGGGCTGACCCCCACACCAAGCCCAGCACGGGCCCTTTCCCATAGCCGCAGAGCAGGACAATGCCCTACCGTATTTCTCCCGTGGGCCATTGTAGGCAAAAGGCCTTCCTTTGCGGAAGATTTTCAAGGTGGGGTAGCCAGAGACGTCGAATCTCTTGGCCAGGTCCGTTTCTGCAGTGGCGTCAACCTTGGCCAGGGGAATCGGGGGAGAGCGCTTGCTCAGCTCCTTAGCTGCCTTCTCATACTCGGGTGCCAGCTTCTTGCAGTGTCCACACCTGCCAGAAGGAAGCCAGTTGTCAGGGGCCTGTCCCGGGGTAGACACATTCCCAGTCCTGGCACCTCAGGGAACACCAGCAGGAAGATGGGTACATCCTGCCACATTCACACACTTGGTGATGTGCATGTGTGCACACACGATCATACATGTAGACAGGAGCATCAGGAACCAGAGCCCAGAATAAGTGTGGGGAAGGCTGAAAGAGACAAAGTGCTAAGAAGGGAGAGGATTTTCTTGGCCAGAGGACTGGCAGCTGCTAAGGGTACAGGTAGGGATGGCTTCAGAGAGGAAATGATGGCTTTCCGTTTGGCCCAACGGTCACATTCCTGATTCAAAACTCCTTGGCTTTAATCCACTTCCATGGCACACCTGCCAAGTGCCAGGCCTATCCAAGCCTTCACCAGGACAACATGACTGTGTCCTGGGAAAGCTGATGGCCCCTCTGGAGCAGACAATGCACCACCTTGCTGAGCTGTCCACGTATGGGTTACATGCCTGCTCCATGAGGCCAGATGACGCCAGCCACTTGGGTCCCCAAGGTTTTGGGACCCTCACAGAGAAGTCAGCTGCAAGTCTCCTGCTCTTTCTGGCATCTTCTCTTCAGTTTCCTTCCCCCGTCCCAAGAAAGGGCACCCACATCGAGTGCCCTGGCAGCCTCTTGCAATTGTCCTCCTTCCCTAAGATTTAGTGCCTCAAGCTCAGCCTGTACCCTGTGTCCACTGCACCGTCCGTGTCTGCCACCTTCACCAGGCCCAGTGACACGGAGCCCACCCCATCTTACCATGGGGCATAAAACTCCACCAGGATGATGTCAGCATCATTGACAACTTCATCAAAGTTCTCTTTGGTCAAGACCAGTGTGACTTCAGGCGGAGGGGTCCAGTTGGGCTGGGAGACCTCTCTGACCTTGGCAACAATTTCTGAAACAAGCAAGCAAATGAGACCGAGCACATGGAGACCCAAGCTGGCAGGTTCTTAAGGCCAGTGGCTGCTCCAGAAGCTGGCAGGGAGGAAGGGGCAAGGTTTTAGGGCAGCAGGAAATGTGTGATTTCCTGAACTCCAACAAACTCTTGCCAGGGCCACCTCAGCAGGTTTTTTTTTGAGGTATTGGGAATCGAACCCAGGAAGCTCTGCCACTGAGCTACGTCCCAGCCCTTTTTATTTTTAAGATAAGGTTCTGCTAAATTGCCCAGGCCTCCTGCCTCAGCCTCCCACATAGCTGGGATTACAGGTACACACCACTGTTATGAGGACACTGGCCAGAAGGCTGCCATTTCCAGTGACTGACTGTGGCATATCCCCTGCCACCCATACCACCAGGTGCCTTCTCTAGATGGTGTAAGACCTACTTGAGAAGTGACTTCCTTTATTCCCACTCTATATGCCAACTGCGGGTAGTCTTGAACAGTCACCACTCATTGGGGTTTTTTTTTTTTTTGAGTGCTGGGGACCAAATTCAGGCCCTTTTACTTGCTAGGCAACTACTAACTACTGAGCTAATCCCCAACCCCGGCTCATTGGTTTTGATCACATATATCTATTAATACAATTTTGGGACACCCTTTAATATGAAAGATTACATATGTATTTAATCATAAGCACCTAGCACTAGTCTACTCATGCAGCAGAAAATGTGTGCAAAAATGAAGAAAAATATAAAAGCAGAGCAGTAGCTCCCACTGCTCAGGCTGCTGTGGTTTCATTCCCCAGAGATGGAAACTACACCTGAGTGAACACAATATTGTCTTACAAGGAATTTGCCAGGGCTGCAGAGGTGGCTCAGGGGCAGAATGCTTGCCTGGTATGCATGAGACCCTGGTTCGATCCCCAGCAGGGAACGGAAACAAAACTCTCACCAAGTGGTTCTTAGGACCTGTGGCTGCAAACCCCCTTCCTCAGGGGCAAGTCTGAGGACCACACCTGCAAACAGAAGAGTCCAGGGGTTGGGGATTTAGCTCAGTGGTAGAGTGCTTGCCTAGCAAGTGCAAGGCCCCAGATTCGATCCCCAGCACCCACCCACCCCCAGTACAGCTGCTGCTGCAAACACCTACAGGCTGGTCCCACCTTACCTGGGGAGGCCCATTTATTAGAACACATATGGCATAGGGGTGTAGGGGAGGTGGAACAAAGCTTCTGAAATAGACTGGGTCCCTCGCTGTCTAACACTATGCCCAGACTCCAACTAGAGATGCTCATTTACTTTGAAAGACATACACTCTTTTCGACTGGTTTTTAGATTTAGTTCTCTACGGGCTGATATGGCAAAGCCACATTAAACACTGAGAGGCAGAATGGTGTTTCAGATGCTAACAGGTGTATAATGAGAAAAATTATTCACACACAGACACACACACAAAAACACATTTGCTCCTTGCTTTCAAGGACAAAGTATCTCTGAAGACTACAGAGGAAACTTCCTCTACCAGCTGCCTTCCTGGAAGGGAGCTGGGTCCCCCAGGGCCAGGGGAGAAATACCACCCATCAGTCTGTATCTCACCCCAGGAAGTGCAGAGACAGCGTCACCTGGCCGTCAGACACAGGAAGACGCCGTGAAATTCAGCATCAGTGAGGCGTCTGCCCACTTGGCCCCAGTGCTAAACAGAGAAGAGATTAAACTGACTTGAAAGGGTTGAGATCACAGATAGCTGGCATCAGAAGCCCCAGCAAGGAGGTACTTGCCCAGGCCACAAGCCTATTTCATGACAGTATTATAGCTGAGCATGGTGGCACATCCCTGTACTTCTAAGCACTAAGGGAGGCTGAGGCAAGAGGGTTGAAAATTTGATTTCTGTCTGGCAACTTATCGAAATTCTATTTTAAAATAAAAAACAAGGGCTGAGGGGTGTGGTGGTGGGACCTCAGTGGCAGAGTGTCATTGGAAATGATCCCCAGTATGGGGGAGAGACAGCAGTCTGAATCCTCTCAAAGTTCATTCCGCTATTCCATGCTAGGAACAGAAAATGTAGCCCTTCCCCACCCAGTACTGGAGATCAAACTCAGGCTCTTCATACTGAGCTTTATTCCCAACTCTTCTTTGCAGTTTTAATTTTGAGACAGGCTATCTCTAAATCACTGCATTGCCGGTCTGGGCCCAAATTTGTGATTCTCCTGCCTTACCCTTCCAGAGTGCTGGGACTACAAGGCATGCCTTTCCCACCTCCACTTAAACCAACTGAGAGAGACACACCCTTGACAACTTTGTGAAACACAAGTGCCTAAGGCAAGCCAAGCAGAATCCAGCAGGTCCAAGCGCAGACCCCGTTGGGGCCCACAGAGCACCCTCGGCGCCCACTGCCACAACACCACCGGCAGGCCCTGGGCACGTCCAAGACGTGCCAAGTATCCGGCCTCACCCGAAACCTACCAAAGCAGACTCTGAGGTAAAGCCTGGCACTTCGTCCGAGCCCTCCAGACACACGCTAAGCACCAAGCACCACTGCTGGGGAACATACCAAGAACTGTGCCTCTGACGTCCTTGCTTAAGGCCCTACCCAGATTCCAATTGTCAGGGTGTCTGGACGTGAGGAGCCGCCAAGGACGAGTCTGCTTTCAGGCACCCCAGTGTCCAGCAGACACTGCCCTCCTGGGGATGATGGCCCGGCCGCTTGCCTTTGCTTCCTTCCTATCACCCAAGGCTGCTCCCTCATTTTCACTCCCGTGGAGTGGGCTCTGGGCCCTGGCCCCTGCACAACAGCCCAGGCACAGCTCACCTTCCTGGGTCCTGGAGCCCTCATAGTCGACCGCCTGGCCCTTCTTCAGGATCTTGATGGTGGGGTAGCCACTCACATCGAACCTGCTGGCCAGCATGGACGCCGAGGTGGCATCTATCTTAGCCACAGGAATTGGGGGGTCATTATCCTTCAATGTGCTGGCGATTTTCTCATATTCCGGCGCGAACTGCTTGCAATGTCCACACCTAAGAACAAGATTCAGGGAAGGAGAAACGGGTTAACTGGATCCATGGAGATTTAAACCCAATGAAACACATGTAAGAGGAGGCTCCAGGAATCACCTGCACTTGAGAGACTCTAATAACCCCAGGGGAGACCAAGAGGCTCTGGAATTAAGCAGGCCCAGGCCTGAATTCCAACTCTGCTGTGGGCAAATCCTTCCAACTCTAATTTGTGCAGACCATTTTCCTGTCATTATTCCCCAAACAGTGCAGTACAGCAACTACATAGGCCATTCCATTGTGTCAGGTATCAGAGGTAACACAGAGATGATTTAAGGGACACCGAAGGGCACATGCAGGTCACATACAGCCCCACCGCCTACAGGGATTTTGATGTCCACAGTGGGTGGAAGAGGCTGGAATCACCTACCTCAGACACCAAGGGAGGACCTCTGAACCTGTCAAATCTGGTCCAGTAACTACTTTCAAGGGGTCTGTGAGGTTGCACTTCTTTACACGTCCTCCCCGCTCCCCCTGAGTACGTGCTGGACATGTCCAGGCTGCCCGGCTTCTGAGGACATGGGCTGCCGGGTGAGCGGACGGTTGCGGGTGGAGCTCAGCAGTGGGGTGTTTACCCAGCACATGAGGCCCTGGGTTTGATACCCTACACTGCACCACAGAAAATGACCCAGTACAAATGAGCTAACAAATATTTTCAATATCCTTCTTTCGGGCTGGGGATTTAGCTCAGTGGTTAAAGTGCTTACCTTGCAAGCACAAGGACCCGAGTTCGATCCCCAGCACCAAAAAAAAAAAAAAAAATCCTTCTTTCATCTCTAATATGATAAATACTGATAAACACGACACACAAAAAGCTCTTTGGGGTCTTCAGTTTAAAAGTGTTGAGCTCCCCCTTGCTTGCATTCCTTGCTTACCTGTCTGCCCTCTGCCTGTCTGCCATGCCACCTTGCCCGGACCCAGCTGACTGTGGATGACTGTGGACTGAAACCTCTACAAACTGTGAGCTAAATAAACCTTTCTCTGCAACCCCCCCAAAAAGAGTGTTGAGGAGAAAAGCATGAAGTCTGTTGAACTACAAAACATGAGTGAGATGACACAGACCCATTAAAAGGACTACTCAAGGTTTTTTTTATATAAAACCCTCATTCTGTACTTAAACAGGTGCTGGGCAAGTGACACAAGTACACCCTGACCATTCTGTATCAGAAATGAAACAGAGTGGGATGCAAAGCACCAGAAGTGAAGAGGATGGAACACAGGGTTGTCGGGGGCCACATGCAGGGTAAGACAGGAAAGGGGTGCCTGTGTCCCCTGGGCAGGGTGCATATGAAAAGACAACCCAAGGTCAACAGCACTTTGGGCAGCTGGGCTTGGCCTGCTTGGAAAGGAGAGGAAACCACCTTCCTTAAGGCTGGCTCAAGGCCACCCGATGCCAGTCAGTGGGGCAGCATAGCCCAGCTCCCAGCATCCCTAAATCAGAGCCAAGTCCCGCAGCCAGACCCTCCCAACCTGGGCCAGGCAACCCTCTATCAGAGGTTGTTTAGCCCCAGCCGTGAGCCTGGAATGTCCATCCTTACCACGGCGCGTAGAACTCCAGCAGGACTGTGTCCTTGTCAGTCACAAAGTTATCAAAGTTGGCATCGTTTAGGACCAAAACACCGTTTTCTTCCTTAACTTCCAAGTCTTCTTCCTCCTCCTCATCATCTTCATCTTCTTCCCCGTCTTCATCCTCAATGGCATTTTCCTTATCAGGAGAATCTGAGCAGAAAACATCCAGACTGGTTAGGAAACCCTGCCCCTGAAAACTTTCTTAGTTCCCCAAGCCTCAAAACATACCATGTATCACACCAGCAAGTCCCAGTCTGCTCGCTGCGTTCGGTATTAGGGAGGTTGTAGCCAACTGGTGTTCAAAAACCACCGTTCTAGGGGCTGGGGATTTAGCTCAGTGGTAAGAGTGCTTGCCTTGCAAACACAAGGCCCTGAGTTCGATCCCCAGTGCCAAAAAAAAAACACAAAAAAAGCCAAACAAACAAACAAAAACACCATTCTAGAGTCAAATACTGGAGAAGGACATGCGAGGCAGGGCCAGCCCCCAACTCACCAGAGGCCCTCTGTCCACAGGCAGGGCCGTATTAAGACCTGCCTGGCCCCAAACAGCACGAACAGGAAGAGGGACTCGCTCCAACTTTCATCCCAGAGGGCTCCACACACTAATGCTGTTCCTGAGAGGTGGTGACATTTTACCTCAGCCTCACAAAAACATCCCCATGAGTTTTATCATCTTCGTGGGAAAGACTGAAGGAGGTGGGGAGTCATGTTTTACTCAGAAAGTCACCTCTGAGAAACACCCAGGGTAGAAGCCATTCTGAGGTAACAACTTGAGAAATTTACAGGGCCAATATGCATCAAAAATGTTCAACGAATTATACCTTCACTTGGAAACAAAGCTTTCCTTCCAGGGTGCCAGAAACTGAGAACATCCTACTATCAAGCTGAAATCTTTGTCAAACTGCAGCAACCAGGCAACCTCAGTTTCCCCAAGTACTGTCGCAGCAGTAAACAGAACTGTGTGCAGCAAGCATGATAAATTTCATTACTCTGAAGCCAGACTCTTTCCAGGGTCCACTTCCCAGGAGCTCAATCAACACTGCTGGTTACTCTGTGAGGCTTTGGGAGACCTCAGGACCGGGGACTCCAGGGACCTGCCAATTCTAACAAAGCTAGTGCTGGCAAGAGACCCATCTGCACTCCCGCTAGCCACGCCACGCTTCATGCAACCCTCTCCCCCCCTTCCCTTCCTGCGGCATGCACTGTGCATGCTCCTGTCTAATGCAGGCCTGTACTCCTGGTTGGAGGTGGGAAAAACAGCTCTATAATGCCCACTACCTCCAGGTGCAGAAATCGCCAAACTGGCTTTGATCCTCCTGCCCACTGGTTACAGGCGGGCAGGGGACAGACAGCAGAAGGACTCTGCTCCTGGATGCAGAGCTTGGAGGGCAGCTCAGCCTCGGAGGCCCATATAGCGCTAGCTTTTGAACAGAACCATGAGGAAGAGGGCAGACTCCTCATCCGGCCCAACTAGGACAGCATTCCCAATCTCCCTGCTCCCTGCTCAAATCTTTCTAGACCACTGAGGAGCAGCTGTGCTCAGAAAATCCTGCCTGTACTCTTGACACGTTTCTTGGAAAGAACTGTGTGTGAGGCCAAAATGCACATCTTGCTTGCTCTGGTGCTGTTAACTAAGCCCAAGGATAACTAACCCTGTTCCCCATTACACTCACATCAGGTCAGACCCCTCCCAGTCACTTTGGCAGCCAACACAGCCTGGTCCTCCTGAATCCCAGGAGCTCCTGCTCTTTGGTCCCCAGGCATCTACCACTGGCTGGCCAGGCTCTGTTGCACGGACTACCAAAACACCCCTCACGTGAGAGCTCCCAAGTGACCTGAGAGCACAGCACAGCACGCCATCCCACCCTCAGGTTCCTTCAGAACCAGGTGTTACCTTCACTGCCTGGCTGCTCCGCCCAGCCAGAGATTCAAATTCACTCACAGTTTGAGAGGCTGAGGCAGGAAGGTTGCCACAAATTCAAGGCCTGCCTGGGCTACATAGTGAGTTCAAGGCCAGCCTGCACTACAGTGAAACCCTGTCTCAAATAACAAAACAAAACAAAACAAAAAACCAAAAAACCCTAAAAAACAAAACAAATGCATTCACAGATGCGAAGACTGGAAAGAAAGAAGGCTATAGAGGAACCTAATCTGCTTCCAACTTAGGAAATCTGGCTAGAAGAGGAAGTTCACTCAGTTCACTCGGTCACACAGGTAGAAGATTCATGTTTACAGTGAAGAACCCTAAACCACAGTCACACTAGTGGGTTCTTTCCCGGGTGAATTTTACAGTAAGAAGTGGGAAGATTTCTTTGCACAACCTGAAGCAGGCTCAACACTATCAGTGATGGAGTGCTCCTGATTAAATGGGCCAGGTCATTCCCAAGGGGCAACTTATTTCTTGACACTTGAAAAAGATAAATTTCAGGGATTGGGGATTTAGCCTAGTGGTAAAGCGAGCACTTGCCTAGCAAGTGCAAGGCCCTGAGTTCGATCCCCAGGACCGCTCCCAAAAATATAAATTTCAACCAGGCATGGTGGTGCATGGCTGTCATTCAAGCACTCAGGAGGCTGAGGCAGGAGAACTGCTGTAAATTTGAAGCTAGCCTGGGCTACAGAGTGAGAACCTGTCTCAAAAACAAAATAAAAAACCCTAAAAAGGCCTAATGACTTGAAACATGACCTGAAACAAATCTGTTACACAAGTTATCTGGGGTAAACTGTGAAAAGGAAGGGCCAGGGATGCCCTCCAGGGTGGAAAAGGGTCAAGGTGTGAGCTAGACACCCTGCCCCAGAGGAACAGTCCCAGAAGTACTACTTTAGGTCAGGACACCCCATGGATTCCTGCAGAGTAATCTGTGACACACAGGAACAAAGGTACTGGGCCCAAAAGCCTTGAAAGGCCACTCACCTGTGCCTTTCTCCCAGACCTTTCAAGAGCTCCCTCCCCGCCAAACACACCACTGGATTAAAGCTTTTCGGCTATCTTCCAAAAAGCATCCAACCACCCTGGTCCTCAAACTTCCATGTGGCTCCCACTTTACTCGCCCATGGGAAAAGTGAAAAATTTAATAAGTAGATTCCGGAACCCACTTGTGCATTCTACTTCAGGATATTTTGGGTATCTGTACTTAAATAGGTACCCAGGTGATTTGGGTAAAAGCACCCACTTTCGGTCAGCACCTGGTTCCTTTCAGCAGGTGTTTTTCGCCAAGTGCTGCTTTTTATTTCCTTTTCTACTTAGGCAAAGACTCTTCTGAATCCGTGATCCACACGGAAGTTACTTAATTTGTTTGAGAGTATAAAGTTCACACTTTCCCCATATACTAATATTGGGAAAGGGGTTTTATTTTTATTGGAATGAACTCAGTAGGCACAAAACTAGTGGTTTGGATGGCAGGACGGTCAGAAAAGAAAGTTAAAACCGGTAATGGACCCTTTCCTAATAATTTTCAAAGTTATGCCTGCAGCTCGGTGATTTCGAAGGAAAAACTCCAAGGGTAAAGCGCAGGAGCCACAGGCTATTCCTGCTAAAATGCAAAGTTGGAGAGCAGGGACCACACACACGGCCGGCGCCACCGCCGGCACCGGATAAATGCTGACGAAAGTCACGGTAGCTTCAGTTTCTGCAAAAGCTGCAACTCAACCTTCCCTTTCTCCCTCAAATCAGAACCCTAGCGTTATCTCCAACTCCCCGTTCTGAAGAAGATGCATGCTGCTCCCGGGGGCACTCACGAGGGTCCCGGCGCCCTCGGGCCGCTCTGGAACCTGTTTCGGAGACAGTCTCCCGCCCGTCCGTCCACTCTCCTGGGCGTGATCGCCTCAACTTTTAACCGCTTCGGCGCTGCCCCTTCGAGAGCGACCCAGGGAAGAAACCTGAGCCGGGGCGAGGGAGGCAGCGCGGCCCCGCGGGTCGCAGCGCACGAGGCCCCGGCTCCTGGGGTCTGACCCAGGGCGCCCTGTCTGCGCCCCGCCCTCGTCCCAGAGGTCGCCCCTGGCTCGCACGGTTTCTGGCCGCGGCCAGCTCACCTTCGTCCGCCCCGCCGGCACTCGCCGCGGCCAGCAGCTGCGCCAGCGCCAGGAGCAGCAGCAGCAGGAAGGCGTTGCGGAGCCTCATGGCGACGGCGCGGGGCGCGGCCTCCTCGCACTCTCGAGCGCCCGAGACACCCGGCGCAGGCTAGCCCTCCAGGAAGTCCTACCCGGCGATTGGCTGGGGGCGGAGGAAGCCGCGGGCGGACCAATCCCCGCGCGACGGCGGGCGCGCGAGCCGACGCCACTCCTCGCTCGCTTGCGAGCCCACCCCACAGCCGAGACCCCGCGCGCGCCCTTGGACCGCGCGTTTAAAACTCTGAGCGCTAGCGTGAGGTGCCCTCTTGTGATTGGTTGCTCCGCGACCACCAATCAGCGGCTGCCACTCGGTTTGCGCCCAGCGCACAGGCCGAGAGAGGGAGTGGGGGAGAACAAAGGCGACCAGCCGGCCCCCCGGGGGCGGGACCTGTTTCGCTTCGGGTCACGATTGGTGGAGCCGAGGTGGGCGGGGCCCAGGAAAGGCGGGGTTCTGTGAGCTCCGAGTCCCATGGCACAGCTTGGCAGGAAGAACACGTGTCCTTAGTGGGTGTTCGTGCAGCCTACTGGGGTCGCGGGGCGCTGGAGCGAGCACGAATCATCCTGTTTCACATTTATGGGCTTCTTGGTTTCCTTTTGCTGGCTTGAGCATATAAAAATTTGCATCACCATCCGGGCGTGGTGGCGGATGCCTGTAATCCCACACTCTGGGAGGGTGAGGCAGGAGGATCGTAAATTAGAGCTCGGGCTAGGCAATTTGCCGAGATGTTGTTTCAAAACAAAGAAAAAGGGCTGGGGATGCCCCTCGGTGCGAAGACTCTGGTTAAATTCCCAGTACCGAAAAAAATTTGCAAGCCTTTCCTGGGGTATTGGGCTGGGGGGCGGGGCGGAGCTGGGTGAGCGCGCTGCGCGATTGCACAATTTTGTCTATGAGCAAGTCATCAGATTCTTGTCTAAACCTTGCCTCGTATTATTTATTCCTTCTGTGATTTTCTGCAGAAAAAGAGAAATGCTAGATATGCAATCTGGTGGTTTGCATAAATCTAGATTTAATCTCGATGCTTTTCCTCCTGACAGTTTAGAGAGGAAAACTAGGTTTCGGTGTTAGAAAAGAAGCCTGCGGTGTGTATTAGGGTTTGAGACCTTAAACACCTGGAGATTAGTATCTGATAAATTACCGAAAACAAATAGGACGATAAACAAAACTCAAGAATTAAATTGTGTTTTCTTGTACATGCAGATTAAAACAGGGAAAAAGAAAGTGGATGACTCCAACATTAACAATTAGAAATTTTTAATTTAATACATTTTCATTGCGCTCTTATAAATCTGAATAGTAATCTTGCAGGGCAGAAAGATTATGTAACTAGCTTTAACTCCAGAGTATACAGGAAGTGATTTGTTGGAGTCCCATGAATGTAGACTAACAAATAGTTCAATGTCATTTTAAAGAACTCTTCAAAAAAACTAAGTCCAGCTGGAATTTTTGTCTTTATTGGTAGTCTACCAATTTGTCCTAAAGAGAGAGGAATGAAGGCTGTGTTTGTACAGATGTGGGACAAATACAATTTCTCTAAGGTTCTGTGTTGATCTAAGTACAGGAGGAAACCTGTCAAAGTACAATGTATTTGTGTACACACAGAGTTGTGAAATCAATGTTTTACATAGTGTTTAGAAGCCGGGCATGGTGGTGCATAGCTGTAATATCAGCATTCAGGAGGCTGAAGCAGGAGGATTGGTGCGAGTTTAAGGCCAGCCTGGGCTACACAGTGAGTTCAAAGGACAGCCTAAACTACATAGTAAGACCCTGTTTAAAAAAAAAAAAAAAAAAAGAAGTAGTTGGGAAGGTCCTTGTTCTTCATGTCTCAATCTCATCTAATCTGTTTTGGGACAGTAAGGCTGGGAGCCCGCTGGGACAACGGTCAGAGTGGAGGGAGACAACACTTCCATAATTATCTCCAAAATCTCTATAATCTCTGTAAGAGACAGAGCTTGTAATGTGGAGAGGTTGACACAGTCGCAGCTCTGGACCCTAGTTTGGAGATTCATTCATATAAATGAACTTTGCCCTGTCTCATTCCCCAGGGTAGCCATTTAGCACTATCAGGCCAGGCTTATAGGTCAGTTTGAACTTGTGTTTTCCTCTGCTCAAGCACCACAATCCCTAGAGAGGAGGCCTATGGGGAATTAGTCTTCTCCATTTGGATCATCTCCAGGCAGATCTGTGACAACCCTGGCACATGTCTGTCAGCATCAGCTGAGCTTATATGGTTGGAAAACTAAATGAGGACCAGAGAGCCACTCAACCTGCATGCAATGCATGCATGAGGCTTTTGTTCAGTCCTACCTAGAAGTTAAATTACATGAATGAGCCAGACATGGTGGTGGTGCAGGCCTATAATCCCAGCACTTGGGAGGCTGAGCCAGGAAGATCACTTGAGTCTAGGAAATGGAGGCCAGCAGGGGAAAAATATAGAATGTCAGTCAACAAACTGAAAACAACTAAAAATTACCAGAGATAACAATCTGCATGTAGTTTTATAGTCTACATTTTAAACTTAGTATCACATCATAATCACGTATTTTCCCATGCTGTTACTTTATTTTCTGAAGAAACTTAGCTCTCTCCCCTAAAGGGTCCATCTTGATTTATGATTATAGACCAAAATGAGGACCAGGCTTGCACTTACAACTCTAGCTGCTTGGCAGCTGCGGACGTCTACTACATTCTTTAATTCCCTTCTGTGCAGTGCTAAGATACCAGACCCAGATTCTGTCATCACATTTTAGAATCAATTAAATGAACATTTGAGCACTCACCACAGGATACATGTAGTTGTGTTAAGCACCCACCCACAGCACACAGTCACATTAAGTACCTCCCTAGGACATGGTTGTATAAACATGCTATTATACTATGTGATAAACATAATAGCATCTTCAATTTTCTCTGAGATACTGTAAAATCACTTATGTGTTTTTAAATGTGGTTAATCTTTTTTTTTGTTTGATGTGGGAGATCGAACTCAGGATCTTGCACTCACTAGGCACACGCTCTAACCACTGAGCTAAATCCCCAACCCCAGTGATGGTTAATCTTGACCCTCAATTTGATTGGGTTGAGAAACACCTAGAAAATTAGTAAAACATCCTTCTGGGTGTGTCTGTGAGGTGCTTCCAGAGATGACAGGCATGCAGGACAGCAAACTGATGTCCCTGACCTAAATGTGGGTGGCACCATCCAGCAGGATGGAGACCCAGCTAGGACAAAAGCAGAAGGAGGAGGAAGCTGCTAGCACAGGGTCTCTAGCTCTCTCCAACCTCTCTGCTTCCTGGATGCCATGTGGTGAGCAGCTTTTCTCTACCACCCCTTCTGCCATGAGGTCTCTGTCTTACCACAGGCCTAACGGAATGGAGCCAGCTGACTATGGACCAAAACCTCTGAAACCATGAGCCAGAACAAACCTTTCTTCTTTTAAGGTGTTTTTCTCACATATTTTGTCACAGTGACAGAAAGTGACAAATATCAGAAAGTCACATCAGCAGAGACTTCTACAACTGGTAACATTTTGCTCCAGTAAAATGAAATTTAACCTGAAAATTAACAACTGGTGTTGGGGATTTAGCTCGAGTGGTAGAGCTGCTTGCCTAGCAAGCACAAAGCTCTGAGTTTGATTCCCAGGGCCAAAAAAAAAAAAAAATTAACAACTGGTTTCACGAACATATGACAACTGTCAGAAAGAAATGAAACGGCAGACCACTAACTACCTTTTTCAAAACTCTGCACTGGAAAGTCAAAACATCTTTTTCCCTAGAAGTTACAAAGGGAAATAAGGGAGATGCCCTTTAGCTTAATAGTTAGAAAAATGTGAAACGAAGTTTGATTAAGCAGTCAAAACCCCCCAAAAAAGAAGGGTGTAAATATTAATAACGAATACTTGTTAGAGGAGGGAAGACTCAGTATATTTTGTGGAAGGCAAGGAGAGCGGGAGGAAACTGTCACCGTGGGGAGGAAGGTGGTCTTCCGCAACGCATGAAATTTAGAGTTGCAATCATCATACTTTTCTGAAGATCCATTACTAAAACGATCGCTGTCACTGCAATTTAGCAGAGTGCTTTCCTGTGTCTCCTACGGGAATCCTTCCCCTTTCTCGCCCAGTTTCCTCTCCTCCCGGTCCTACCTCTCTATGGATCCGACGAGCGTCGTGGGGTCCTCGGGCCCACGCCGCCCTCCCAGGGCGCAGGCCGCAGCTTCTATATGGTCCAGGAAATCCCTCGGCCTGGTCCTCCCGGCCCACGAACCGTCCCCTCCGCCCGCACCCGCAGATCCTTACGGCCGCACCCTCCCGTGCCCGCGAGAAAGCCCGCGCAAGACAGAGCGACCGTCCTAAAGTGGCCCGCGGTGCGCCTGCCTGCGCCCCCATCCCGGGAACCCCGCCCCCGCCCCCGCCCCGCCCGTTGCCCTAGAGACGCACAAGGCATCTTGGGAAGGCCCTCTCCTGCGCGCAGACGCAGCTCGGGCTCGGGGGCCCACAGCGCCACCTGCAGACAGGAAGAGCCAGGAGTCGCCTACAGCTCCCTGCATCCCTGAGTCTTCAAATCGGTTCGGAGGTCCCTGGTCTCAGGCCGCTGGAACAGTTCCAAACTCTCAATACCTCTGGCCCTTTCCTCTTCTGGGGTTACACAAGATCGGATGTGAATTTGATCAGCATGTAAACTAGGGAACTGGACCATATGTGGCGCTTTTTTCCCTCAACTTTTGCTAATTCCCAGTCCTCCTTTAAAATGAAGTTTTCATTGTACAGCTAGTTCACTACTCCCTCCATCTCTTCACCATTCACCTACTCACTACAGTGGTTTTCGACGTTTTAGGAAAGATTTGGGATCCTGTTGGGCAGGGGGTGGTGATAAAACTCAGCCTGCAGTAGATGATGCGTTAAGCAGCTCCTTCATCACCGCTGGAGGCAATAAGAAAATTCACAGAAATCGGACCGCAATAGTCCAGATTCAATCTCCACGCCCCAAGGTAACTTTCACAGAGCAAGCCAGTATCTACCAACTTGGCCTACTTTTGTGCCTTCCTTGGTCCTAAACCCTATTCTCATTGTGACTGGCTGCTGTTTCCTTAAACTCCCTTCTCCCTTGACACCAAGCGTAGTACTTGTCTATTTAATCCTAGACTTAATTTTGAATGTTCACACTAGGGGCATTCGTAACTGCTGTCTTGGATTCTGCTATTTTAGACGTTAAGATTCTCAAATATGTACCAGAAAGTTCCACTGTACCCAAGGAGCCCCTGAGCCACACAAGATGAAGATTTCTCTTAAAAGACTTAGTAGTCTACCAGCAGTTTTAAGAGTCTTTGTTGAAGGATTTTTATTGTTTTAAAAAATGTATGTATGCATGTATTTTGTGGTACTGGAGATTGAATCCATGGCTGTCTTACTGTCTTTCCCAGCCCCTCCTGTAACCAACTAACTAGTGTAGGTAACCATGTTGGTTTTGTGGTAGGAGTAGGGCGTGGCTAAGGCTGGCTGGCAAAGGCCGGGCATAACCTGGAGGAGTGGCTTTGGACCTGACCTCAGCTGGGAGGAGCGACCTGGACTAGAGGACTAGGGTCAGCCTGAGGTGCCGATTTCAAACATTGACTCTCCCACGCAGGGCAGGCCATCATGATGGCCTGCCCTGTGTCTCTATAAACCGAGATAAAATAAGCCATTCCTCCTTTAACATGGGTGTGTATCTTTTCCCAGCAATGAGAAAGAAACTAAGGCACTGGACTTACTTGTATTATTAACATCTGCTTGGAAACTCCCTACTTTAAACGATTGTTGCCCATAATGCTTCCTGATTAAGCTGTTTAGCTTTGTTAATTTTGTCTTAAATCAGCCTTTAGTCAGTGGCTTATTCACTCTTTGGAGTCTTGTTCACAATCTGGGGCAAGTAGCATCTTTGTTCTGGAATTGCCAAATTTCTGCCTCCTGATGCAACCTGACATCTTCCTCAGGTTCTGTACCTCTCGGCACATTCAAGTTTTTGTTTCTTCAAGTCAGATTTGCTAAATTTTGCTAAAATCATCATTTCCTGGGGGGGGGACTATGCAAAGGCACTGTGGAGCCTGCTGAGAAACTTCAGCATTTGCATAAACAGATTAGGAGAATTCATCTGCATTTGAAAATAAATGAACCCAAACCAGATGCATGAGCGTTTCAGGCCCAAAACAAAATTCACTGAGCTTAACCCACAGTTTAGGATCCATCTGCTGAAAAGAAGCAAAGTCAAAATGACATTTTATAGCCAGCTCTATCCTTTCGGCTTTGAGAATGGCACTGGAGGAATTTCCTTCATTCTTAATTCAAGCTGGCATTTTAGAGCTAGCTTAGCAGTTGGATCAAAACTACCCTCTAAGATGGGAGAAGGAACAAATTTCTTTCTTTTTATCAAAGGATATGCAAGAGTTGGTGCTGTTTCAATCTGCTATGCTTTCTCACACTCCTAATGTGGTTCTGGCTGTGGCCGCAGAGGCTGCAGATTCCAGGGACATCAGTTTCTTTCCTGGCTCTGACGCCCTGTTGGCCTCAGCTCCAGTCGGCCTCGATCATGGCCAACAGCGGGCTAAGCTTCTTCTTAACATCGTGCTCACTGGGAGCCTGACAGGCCTTCGCATGCACCCTGAGGTGCTCCGCCAGCTTGGACTTATAGATGAAGCCCTTCCCACAGTCATCGCAGGCAAAGGGCCTTTCAGGTCTGTGGATGCGCTGGTGCCTCCGCATGTGTCCCCTGTCCCGAAAGTTCTTGTCACACTCAGGGCAGCAGAAGGGTCTCTCCCCGGTGTGGAGGCGTTGGTGGCTGAGCAGTTGCGCATTCAGGCGGAAGCACTTGTCACAGGTAGCACACTGGAAGGGCTTCTCCCCGGTGTGTGTGCGGACGTGCTCAGTGAGCTTGGACCGCTTGGCGAAGCCCTTGCCGCAGGCGCAGGAGAAGGGCATCTCTCCACGGTGCAGCAGCTGGTGCGCCTTCATATCGGCCTTCACACGGAAGCGCTTGTCGCACTCCGGGCACTGGAAAGGTCTCTCGCCCGTGTGCACGCGCTGGTGGCTGCGCAGCTGCGCCTTCAGGCGGAAGCCGCGGTCGCACTCGGGGCAGCGGAAGGGGCGCTCGCCGCTGTGCACGCGCAGGTGCTCGGTGAGCTTGGACTGGTGCGCGAAGCCCTTGGCACACTGCGGGCATGAGAAGGGGCGCTCGGAGCTGTGCGTGCGCTGGTGCGCCTTCAGGATGCCCTTAAGGCGGAAGCGCTTGCCGCACTCAGGGCACACGAAGGGCCGCTCCCCACTGTGCAAGCGCAGGTGCTCACGGAGCTTGCAGTGGTGTGCGAAGCAGCGGCCACACTCGCCGCAGGAGAAGGGCCGCTCCCCGCGGTGTCCCCGCGCGTGGGCGCTCAGCGCTCTCCGCCGGGGAAAGCTCAGCGCACACTGTGGGCACTGGAAGGGCTTCTCATCCGTGTGCAGCCGCTGATGGCGACGCAGCTGTCCCCGCTGGTGGAAGCTCCTGCCGCATTGGGCACACTGGAAAGGCCGCTCCCTGGTGGCGTGGAGCCCGCAATGGGAGGGCTTCTCCTCCAAGTGACCAAGGCGGTCGCTGAGTTTGCACTGGGGGCGCTGGAATGGGCTCTTCCTCCAGTGGGAGGCCAGATGCCTCTGTAAACACTGCTTCAGGCGGAAATTCTGCCCACACTCTGGGCACGGGAAGCACCCTTCTCTTTGGGCAGACTCACTGATCACTGCAGCCAGGGCCTGTGTGTTTTGTCTCTTCTGGCTTATGTGGGTGAGGCCTGGGTCGGGCCTTTCTCCTAAAAATCTGAACCCAAAGGAAGATTGGCTCTGAAGAGGATCTAACTGGAAATGACATTTAATTTCTCTTGATTTCACAGCTTGCTCGTTTCCTGAAATTCAAAACAAAAATTCAGTTAGTCTTCATTCCTATCACATGACTAAAGACTGTCGCCGCTAAAGTAGCCTCTCACCTGGCATGGCCTGAGAACCCTGCTTCCACCCAACTCCCTGAGGACCCAGTGTGCTTCTGTTTGATGTCCAAAATGAGTTTGGTGACACTGTTCTGAAACTAACATGAGCAGACCTGTCTTGTAACACTGAAAAGAGAAAATACAGGCCACAAAGGCCCAGTGTAAGCTCTGGAATCAGAGGTCCTGGGTTCAAATGGGCTTTGCCTCTTTATCCTGTATAAATGGGCTAATAGCACATAAGTAACTGCGGACCACTGTCACAACTTCAGAAGATCAGACTTGCCTTGTTTTGTGTAAGACATACTTAGAGCCCTAAGGTGAGAATGGCGATAAGTTTCTAACAGAGACTGAATACCAGTTCTATGCCATCCATATGCTTCTCTGGACCTAGGCAGCAAGGCTTGGCCCTAGTGCTCTCTGCCCCTATCATTGTCAATTTTTTAAAAATTCCAGTGATTGAACCCAAGGCATGTGCTTGACCACTGAACCACACTCCCAGCCCCCAACCAATGTTTAACAAAACTTCCTGGAAAAATACATGAAAAAAAAGTGAAATAATTTGTTTTAAAAAGTAGCAAAAACCAAAAAACATCCTTTACTCTCCAGAAAGCAGCAGCTATAAACTAAACAGACAAGATTTCTTAGGGTAATACTCATGTTTGACTTTTTCTTTTTTCTTTTTTTTTTTTAGAGGGGGCATGCTGGGGATCAAACTCAAGGCCCTGCACTTGCTAGGCAAGTGCTCTACCGCTGAGTTAAATCCCCAAGCCCACATGTTTGACTTTTTCATTCAGTAATTTAATACTGAGTTTCAAGAACCCCAAAGTGTCAGATCCTCCCATTATGACAAGAAATGGAAGAGGACAACTAAAGTTTGAACATTCAAATAGATGATCGTCTACAGGTAAGACGGAAGCCACTTTAGTCACAAAGATAGCCAGTCGGTCTCTGCGCCTATTCGGTCCTATCCACTACCAAGAACAGCTTCCATCCCCAAGCTCACTGTGGGCCCGGAACCACTTTAACAATGCACACATTAAGCCTATTTAATCCTGTAATGTAGGCACTTCCATTAGCTTCCTTCCATACTCCAAGAATTGAAATACCAAAAGGATCAATAACCTTCCCAGTGTCATCCAGAAAAGGCAGGATGCAGACTCATACTGTGGGACCACCCTCCTCTTCTGCCTTTGTCTAGAATCTCTGAGCCCTGAAGCCTCAGCTCTGTCAAACAGGAAGACCAGAGAGGGCAAACCAGAAATCTGGTGTCTTAAGATCAGACCTTGATTTCTTAATACTCACCCCCAAACAGCTGTCCCTCAATAACTGGATCAAAATGCAGGTCGGCAGAGGAGAGAACCATGTTTCCTGGTTTCTGTGATTCTCCCCAGCTCCCAAAGGGCTCTCTCCCCTGTTCAATCCAGGAAATTAGTTCCGGTTTAGGAAGTGCGCCATCTGGGCAGAGAAGTCAGACAGGGTAGTTTGGCTTCCTTGAGCACTATATTTAATGCACATGAAGTTGCTTCTGAGTTTTTCAAAATCCATTTCGGGGACAGTGTATGCCAACAAATGGGTTATAGGTTTATGCAAAGGGGAGCAAAACTGCCCAGCCATCTAACAGTGCTTCCTAGTCTACACACACCAATAAACAGATAAAGTTAAAAAGTGACAGACACACAGGTACTTTATAGTAAGAGCCAGGTGTGCTCCCTGGAGGAAAATCATGGCAACCTGAGAGTAAGCTGTGATGGAGATCTTGAAATGTACTCTCACCACCTGACATTACAGGCTGTTTCAAATATTCTTGAGCAACAATGTCCACCCCGAGTGAAGACTGGTAATGTGTACAGAAATATTAACAAAAGAATAGGGGGTAAGAAGCCTTTCTGAGTTGATTTCTGAGAAGTCTTACTATCTGACAAGAGCACCAGTGAGTGGGACCTCTCAATAGGACATGCTTCCATGACTAATCCCCAAAGCCGAATGCATCTTACCTAGAGAGACCAGAGTCTCGTAGTTGGTCCTCATAACACCCTTGTAAAGCTCCTTCTGCCATGTCTCTAGGTCCTGCCATTCTTGCTCCGAGAAATAAATGGCAACATCTTCAAAAGTTAGGGGTAACTGAAATCACAGACATAATACAACTGTGACTGCTTTAAAATAACTACAGCTCCTCCCTGTCACTAATGTGAGGCTTGTGTGGTAGACAACTGTTTAGTCTATTCACCAGCCTCTTCCCTCAGGGTCTACTCCTTGTCCTGGTGCAGTAGCGGGATTCTACTGTTAACCACTCCAACCTCCTCCACATTTCTTTATACTTCTCCAAGCTATATATTCCTAGGCAGGGAATGGAATTTTTTCTTTAAAAAAATGGGAACAAATCGCCACTATATAACTTTGCTCCCTTAATACGTTATGGCCATTTTCCAGGTCAGTAGATAGAGGCAAGCCTGTTTTGGGATAAACTGCATTATATTGCATAAATATACCTTTTTGAATGGACATACATTGCTCATTACAATTTCCTTTCTAAACCACAAACAACACCGAGACATGCTTCCTTATGTATGAGTACTCTACTTTGTAGCATAAAGTCTAAAAAAGGAGAACTAAAGGGCACAAACATTTTCAGTTTTATTTACTTTCTGCAGGGCTGGGGACTTAACCCATGGCCTTTCACATGCTAGGCAAGGTTGTACCACTGAGCTACATCCCCAGCTAAATTTAATATTTGTATTTATTACGGTCGACTTAAAAAACTAATACTTGTTGGGCTGGGGATTTAGCTCAGTGATTAGAGTGCTTGCCTTGCAAGCACAAGGGCCTGAGTTCGATCCCCGCCACCACAAAAAACAAACAAACAAACAAACAAAAACTAATACTTGTTGAGGTTCATTAACTAGAATTATGTACATTACATATTTGTTAGTTTAAAATATACCCACTACGTAACTGCACATCCCACATCTTACTGAATTGTTTTCTTCTTTTTGCTTTTTGTTTTGTTTTTGGTGCTGGGGATCAAACTCAGGGTCTTGTGCTTGCTAGGCAAGCACTCTACCACTGAGTTAAATTCCCAACCCTTTGTTTTGGTTTTTTGAGACAAGGTCTTGCCACATAGTCCAAGTTGGTCTTGAACTCTGTTAGGTTTATGCGGAGGGAGGGAGAAGGGAAAAGGCTGACAACGCTCACCGTGGGAGAAAGCTTTATTAAGGTGTTACAGCTCCTCCTCCTCACTTGAGTGAGAGTGGCCTTTTATCCCTTAGCCGCCTCCCCCCCCTTTCGTGATGGTGGAGGCTTGAAAGTGTGCGTTTAGGATTGGTTCTTTCTGCACGGGGTAACTGGGTGGTGGGTAACGCCCCTGGGTAAATTGTCACGGAGGGCCTAATTGAGGACTCTAGGTGGAAAGAGGGTTGTTTTCTTTTGAAAACCAGCAACGGCTGTCTGGGGCATAGGGGCTGGATCAACCTAACAAACTCATAATAATCCCAGCTGGCCTCAAACTGGAGGTGATCCTCCTGCCTCAGCCTCCCAAGTGCTGGGATTACAGGTGTGCACCACCACACCCAATTTGAATTGTTTTCTTTAAACTCAATTTAACTTCAATGTATTCTTTTCTATGGTTATTAAAGCACATTTTTTTTAATTTTTATTTTTAATTTATCTTTTGGTTACATTTGGTATGAAGTTCAGAATTGAGTTTTTAAAGCTCTAATAGTTACTTTATATTTAAACTGAAAATTTATTAAGCTTGTGAAATAGTCATTTCTGCTATAACACTTTTTTAAAACATGAATTTGTTCCATGACAGACATGTTAAGGGAATTTGCTTATGTCCAGGTTTGTCTGTGAGAAATATTAGGTTAGTGGTTCTCAATAAGGCCAATTTGTTTCCTGGACCACACTAGGCAAAGTCTGGTGACATTTTTTAATTGGTGGAACTGGGGAGATGATTGTGTCATCTATCAGTATCTGCCAAGGATCCTGCTAAATAACCTACAACTCACAGGATAGCCCCACAGAGAAAATCTGCTACAAAATGGCAAGAGTGGCAAAGAGAGAAACAGAACTGAGCTTGTTAGGATACCCAAATTGTTCAGACACACCCTTCCAACATCTACCAGCTACCTCAGATTTCCTGGTGTTATGAGTCCTACCTAAATGTATCTGCTATCACATCTATTATCTATCTCATTTCGTTACATGCACAAAACAGCTGGCTTTTTTTTTTTTTTTTTTTTTGAGACAGAATCTCACTATGTAGCCCAAACTGGCCTCGAACTCAGGGCAATCCTCTGGCCTCAGGTTCCCAAGTGCTGGGATTACAGGCGTGCACCACTACAACCGGTAAAACTGCTATTTTGAATAGGCTCTGTTATGAACTACATAGTAAGACTCTGTCAAAAAGAAATTAAAAAGGCAAAGGCATTAATTTTTTTTTTCTTTTTTTGGTGCTGGGGATCAAACTCAGCGTCTTGTCCTTGCTAGGCAAACACTCTAACCACTGAGCTAAATCCCCAGCCCCAGGCATTAAATTACAGAGTCCAGCACTACCCACCTGCCCCCTTCCCCCACCCCCCCCCCGCCAGCGCCAATTTCGGGCATCCACAGAGTGTGGTGGAATGTATCCCGTGAATCAAATTGTACAGGGTATTTTTAAATGAATGATCTTAACTCATTTAACAACCATCAAGAATGCTCAGTAGAAAGGTTAGAAAATCGTGACATGACGTTGATTTCAGTAAAACACTAAATGGATCTTACTCTCCTCCTCTACCCTGGGAACATCCCGTTCTTCCTACTCAACACAAACGCGATCACAGGAGGGCTAAATCCTGACATTTCAGCGCTCACCAGACAGCATCCCACCCACCCGGGATCTTAGCTCCTTCCCACGCGGCGTCTGGATTTCGGGCTAAGCTGGGCTGGTCACCGCGTGGACCCGGCCCCTCCTCCGCTCCCGCGCCCCTCGCCACCCGGGCCGCGGGCTGCGCGTGGCTGTTTTCGGCTCTGGCCACCGGTTGCCCCCGGTTCGAACCCCAAGCGTATCGCCCTCGTGTGCGGCCGGATCGCGGCCGCCGAGGACCGAGCGTGCCCCGAGCCCGGTGTCTCCGCGGGAGCCGCTTACCGGAGCCGGCGCAGCCATGGGCCTCGCAGTCTCCTCAGCCGGGCGCCGC
>PVJO010011299.1:0-60440 GCA_004026905.1 Hystrix cristata
GTCATGGTGTAATAAGCATATCTCACCTAAGGGAATTCTTAAATGTTTTGATAAAATAGTACAAATACTCATTCCAAAAGCAGGTCCACAGACATCAGAAAGATGACACACATAGTTTCAGATTTCTGAAAAAAAAATAATGTGAAACAAACACAAAATTGGCTTTTTACTGCCTTCATTAAAAAGCACATGATGTTGGCTTTATTTTTGTCTCCACCTACATATATTACAAGTTTTTACATTTTTTGCATCCACAACAGTGCTAGTAAATGCTGCTACCTCGCTTTCCCCGGAACCTGTATCCTGACGTAGCTGTCGTAGACGCCCACATCTTGTCTCCAGAGCTGTCACTGTCTTAGCAGCGGACTTCAGGCCGGAAGCAACGACGGGCCACTGCCGAAACTGCCCGGGTTGCTTCAGGTGTTGAGAAGATTCGGGTCTCTCCTTCCAGCCACATCTTCACTGAGCTCAGACCATTCTGTGATTTCCTGTTACTTCTTCAATTTTAAATGTTTTTCTCCTTGCTATGTCTTTGCCAAACCTTCTCCTTTATCTCAGCATAACTTGAGTAGTTTTGAAGTCACAAAACACAGCTGGATGAAGGACACGGACTCCGTGTTTCAGGCAGACAATTGCGAGGTCGATTGTCCGCGGAACACATGGTGGAGACGCGATGGGGAACACCTGTATACAACAGCCACCCCTCCCACCTTCTGGGCGCCTACTTGTTTAGAGTTGAAGGGTTGGCGAAGGGGAAAAGCTCGTTTTAAGTAAGTCTGGTTGCGCTTCCATAGCCTTGTCCTAGCTCTTCCAGGTGTCTTCAATTGGAACTCTGCTCCCTGGCTGCACGAGCTGTCCGAGTCACAGCCCTTCTGGCGTTGCCCTATTACGTCTCCTCCATTGCTTTCAGCAGCCTCGGAGTCTTCATCCCATTACAGTTCTGTGTTGGTTTCCTTCAGGAACATCTCATCTTGCGGCAGTCACACACTCAGCCTGTGCCCCGCGGGGCCTGAATGTGTCCTGAGCGGCTCTCTTGTGTTCAAGTGTCCCTTTGGGAGTCTGGTCAGGGAAATGCCTGTCAGACGGAAACCACGCGTCCACACTGCGTCAGCACCGCTTGTGGCTCAGTCCAAGTTTTGAACGTGCCAGGTAGGAGCGTTCAAGTGGGGGAATCGGATCTTTATCTTGGAAAGTGAGTGATCAGTTTTGCCCTTTTGATGGAAAGAAATAGCATTTACCTTATTCCTTTTTCAAAGGATTTGATTTTTAAAAAAATGATCAAACAAGCTTTTAATGTGTTTTACTGAACAAACGTTTTTGTTTTGTGATTGAATATATTTTATTTTTAAAAAGCTCTTTCTTTTCTTGTTTTTCACCATCTTTATTAGTGCATATTTTAGTACATAATGTTTACATTCCTTGCATGGAATTGGTACATGAACATAACACACCGTAACCCTTTTCTCATCCCCTTTCCCTCCCCTCTGTCTGCCACCTCCCTCTGCCCGCTTCCCCCGTCTTTTGATCCCTTTCCGCCTTTAGGTTTTTTTTTTTTTTTTACTTTTATTAATACATGTTTGCAGTACATAATGATAACATTCACTGTAGGGAGTTGGTACGTGTACTTAACACATTTCAATTCCTTTTCTTCTCCCTTCCTCCACTTTTTTTCCAGAATCGTATTCATTTAATTATCTTATAAGACCATATAAAGTTAGTTATCACACATGCAGGTTGAAAACCAGGCCAATAGGCCAAAGAACACATAAAACATGTAAGCCAATTATACTAAGTCAAGGTATGTTTTTAGACACGTTTTCTGCACTGGATTACAATACCTTTTTTTCTTTCTCTTTTTTCCTATTATCTGTCTTTTATTTTGTACTAGATATTTTTTTCATATAAAAGAAACCAAGCAATATTTAAGTTTGTATGTCTGACTTAATGTTTGTGTGTTACTTCGCTTAACATTATGGTCTCATAGTGCATCCATTTTCCTAACAAATGACTTGTGTTTATCATTCTTTGTGGCAGAGTAGTACTCTATTGTATATAAATGTATACCACCTTTTTTTATCCATTCATCTCTTGATGGACATTTAGGCTGTTTTCAAGATTTAGCTATCATAAATTGCACTGCTATAAACATGGGTATGCACACATCACTGTGGTATGATGTCTTTAACTCTTTTGGGAAGATACCTAGAAGGAGACTAGCTGTGTCAAAGGGAATTTATACTTTTAGTTTTTTTTGCGGCATCTCCATACTGTTTTTCATAGTGGTTGTATCAGTTTATAGTCCCACCAGCAAAGAAGAAGGGTTCCTTTCTCCTCACAGCTTTGCCAGCATTTGTTATTGGTTGATTTCTTGGCGGTAGCCATTCTATCTGAAGTGAGACAGAATCTGTGTTGTTTTAATTTGCATTTCTTCACTGTGGAGATTCCTCAAAAAACTGAAAGTAGAGTTTCCATTTGACTCAGCTATTCCTCTTCTTGCTATCTTCCTGAAAGAATTAAAAGTGTCATACCACAGCAATATATGTGCACACCCATGTTTATAGTGGCACAGTTTGTAATAAGTAAATCTTGGAAACAGCCCGAATGCCCAGCAATGGATGAATGGATAAAGGAAGTGTGGGTTTTTTTTTTTTAATACAATTCAGTATTACTGTGCCATACAGAACGATAAGCTTGAGACATTTCCAGGTAAATGGATTCACCTCGAGACTATTATGTGAAATAAATCAGATACACAGGTTCAAATATCATTCTTCTGGCTCCTCATGCAGTTTGTTAGCGTGTAAATCATTCATTTATATTTTTGCTTCTGGAACTGAGTAGAGATCAACACACAGCATATCTATCTTGCCTTTGCAATTAAATGAGCTATTTAAAATGTAAAGAAATGCAGTTACACTTGACATATAAAAGAGAAATAGGATGGCAGAGCTCAGATGAAGAGGGTGGGCTGTGGAATCAGGTGGCATCTATTCGGGTCATGACTCCCAGTAACAGAGTGAATTCATATTAGGAAAATATCTTAATGTCTCTGTTTACTATTTTCTCATTGTAGATTATGGATAAGTGATAGTTTTACTGTCTCATCATATTGTTTTAAAAATTAATTTAAATTACTTAAAATAGTGCCTGGTGTGTAGCAGGAAGTGGTGTACTGGTGAAGGTTAACAACTGGCTCTCCAAACAGAGACTCTGACTTGTAGTGTTTGCCAACTTCTGTAGTGTGTGGTGTGATTACTTTCTCTTTAGAGAAAATAGTCCATCACTGGACATCACTGAATGCCTAATTCAAAAGGCACATGCAGACTGAGTGTGGTGGCACCTTCTTATAATCCTAGGGACTCTGGGAGGCTGAGGCAGGGAGATTACAAGTTTGAGCCCAGAAAATTTAGTGAATTAGTGAGACCCTGTCTCAAAAAAAAAAAAAAAAAGAACTGGGGATAACTCAATATGAAGTCCCAGTACCTCAGCGCACACACTCATACACACAATCATCTCTCACTAGCCAATGTAAGGCCACTCCGGCACATTATTGATAGTAAGCACTAAATCTGTTGTTACTTTCACAACAATAAAGGAACACATTTAAGGTCTTTAAACTCATTAATCAAATGTATTATATATTAGGGTCATCTTCTGATGGGATATTAAATTTATGATTTAAAATGTAAAAGTCCAATGTATGATATAGTCTTTCTGTAGCTTTCCCAGGGGAATTAGTTGGGGCTCCTGCTGTGGATTGAATTATCCCTCCTAAACTCCTATGCTGAAGCCTTAACCTCCAATGTGGTGGTATTAGAATGGGGTTCTTAGGGGTAATTAGGGCCAGGTGAAATCACAAGGGTGGAGTCCTGATAGTGGGACTTCTGCCCTTATCATAAAAGACCAGAGAGCTTGATTGAATCTCTTCTCCACACGGAAATACAGTGCATAAACCAGGAAGCGGGTCTTCACCAGAAACTGAATTAGCTTGCAACGAAATCAGGCAACTTCCCAGGCTCCAAAACCATGAAAAACAAATTTCTTCATATAAGCCACTCAGTCTGTGACATTTCATTACAGCAGCCCAAGTCATATAAGAAAAGTTCCAACTTTAAATCTGCATCTGCAACACACTCCTCTTTGATTTACATTGCTGTGTGTATCCCCCCACATTGGTTTGCATCCCCCCACATTGGTTTTGTTTATATTTTTGAATGTGATGTTGGCTCCCCACAGAGTTTTATATTTTATTTATAGTCCCATGGTCAGGGATAATCAATTTTGAAAAGAAAAAAAAAAGAGAGATAAGTTAAAGGAGCAGCTTGTTTAGGTAATGCCTTCCAGATGAAGCATCAGCCTCTCCCTTATTATGCTGTGAGCTCTCACCAGGCTTTCTGTATCAAGCCTCCTTACAAATGTCCTTCTACCAGTCTCAGGCAAAAGAGAGCACAGGCTGCTGTCTTTTAGGACTGTCTTTTTGTTTTGTTTTGGGTGCTGGGGATCAAATTCAGGGCCTTGTGCTTTCTAGGCAAGCACTCTAACCACTGAGCTATATCCCCAGCCCCTAGGACTGTCTTTCAAGAGTGAAGATTCAGCCTCTGTGATAAATAAGAAGAAAAGGCCCTTATTCTGTAGAGTAGTAGGAATTGTTTAACCTTAATATATCTAGTCAGAAAAATTGTTTACATAGGAGGTTCAAAATGTGCATTGGAAAATTTAACTTAGGTGCACAAAAGAATATCCTTTGTGTTGAGGTTTGACAGTATATTATATAAATTAACAACAAAGACCTCACCCATGCTAGAATTGAGCCAGTTTTTCTTCAGCACAGTTAGAACAAATAATTTATTTGGAGACTCCGACTGTAAATATGAAAGTATATGACTGACACTCTTTGGAGTTTCGATACACACAGCTGGCCATGACGTTACTGTCTTGGCTTGACTCCTGGTTGGAACTAGGAGCTGTATATCATTCAAGTTGAGCTTTAAAGATTTCAAAAAAAATTTATAGTTCAATTAAGTAAAAAGAGTCTAATTAGTAGATTTTGGAGAATGATTTGGAAGGATTTTTGGAGAAGTGGGGTAGTTTGCTTTCTTGAGTTGTTCATATTTTATTTTCCAAACCCAAGGGCAAGGTTTTTAAGGACTTCTTTTCCCACCTAGTCCTGCAGGGGTAGGGCACAATTATTACAAATTTTATTTTTCAGGTGTTGCTAATAGTACTAGTCGCAATTATAGGCATATCATTATGAGCCAGACTCTAGTCAAAATTATTCATCCCCACAATAAGCTGTCAATTAGAAAATGATTATTCTAAATTTACCAATGAGAAAATTTAGGATAAAAATGTCTATTACCTTGCCAATAATTACAATTACTACTCAGGAAACCCACTTTTCAAACTTCAATCTGTGCTTGCACAGCTGACTTTCCTTCTTCTAATATCACACCACCTCCAAGACCCTGAGAAACAAGACTTCTTTCAGAACTTGTTCTCAAATATTTGAAGTTGTAAATTCTTCTCAAAGAGTCCCATTAACCATCCAAGAAGCAGTGTCTCTTCTCCAGATTCTGTCATCATGGCCTCTCATTGTGGATATTTTTTTTTTTAACCAAGAACATGTATTGGTGCATTATATACATAATGATCACATTTATCATGGTTATTTTGTACCTGTACATGATGTATCTTGGTTCCTCCCTTCCCCTCCCCTCCCTTGTGTTCCCCCCTTCCTTATTTACAGCAGGTTTATTTAGATTTTTCCATTTTTTCGCTTTCCCCTTTCTTTCCCTTTTCCCTTCCTTATTTTCTCCCTTCTCCCTTTCTAGTTCTCCTCTCTTTTGAATATTATCTTTCTTTTACCTAATATTTATTATACCTCTTTGTTTTTATATACATTTATGGTTTCTCATATCAGAGAAACAATTCAATATGTACTCATGAGTGACTGATTTATTTTACTTAGGAGTATGTTCTCAAGGTGCATCCATTTATGCACAAATGACTCTAGTTTATCATTTTTTATGGCAGAGTAGTACTATATTGTATAGAAAATGTAGTTGTTCCTTAGTTGTTGGGCATTTAGGTTGTTTCCAAGATTTAGCTATTACAAATTGTGTTGCTATTAACATGGTTGTGCGTATATCTGTATGGTATGAGGTTTTCAATTCTTCTGGGAAGACACCAAGCAGAAGAATAGCTGGGTCAAATGGAACCTCTAGTTTTAGTTTTTTGAGGAGTCTCTATACTGATTTCCATCAGTATGGTTGGAATAGTTGGGCAAGTCTATATTCCCACCAACAGTGGAGAAGGGTACCTTTTTCCCCCCCGCAGCCCTGCCAGCACTTGTTGTTTTCTTGATAATTGCTGTTCTTTGATTTCTTGATAATTGCTTTCTTGATTTCTTGATAATTGCTGTTCTTTCTGGAGTGAGATGGAATCTTAACGTTGTTTTGATTTGCATCTCTCAAATGACCGGTGATGTTGAACACTTCTTCATATGTTTATTTGCCATTTTTATTTCTTCATCTGAGAAATGTTTATTCATTTCAGATGCCCACTTTTAGATTGAGTCTTTAAATTTGCGGGGGTTGATTTTTTTGAGTTCTTTACATATTCTAGATTTTAGACCCTTGTCCGAAGAACAGCTGGTGAAGATTTTTTTTCCCAGTCTGGATTTTTGTCCTTCTCTATTGGTGATTTCTTTTGCTGTGCAAAAGCCTTTTAATAGGATGTGGTCCCAAGCACTGATTTTCTGTATTATTTCCCGTGCAGTCTGGGTTCTGTTCATAAGTTTTTTTCCCACTCCTGTGTCTTCGAGAGTTCTTCCTATTCTATTCTCCAGTAAATTTAGTGTTTCTGTTTTAATGTTTAGATCTTTGACCCACTTCAATTTAAGTTTAGTACGGGGCGAGAGACTTGTATCTAGTTTTAGTTTCTGGCATGTGGCCAGCCAATTTTTCCACCATTTGCTAAAGAGGCTGTCTTTCTTGTAGTGAGGGTATTTGACTTTTTTGTTGAAGATGAGGTTTTTAAGTGTGTTTGGAGTTGTTTCTGCATCTTCTAGCCTGTTTCATTGGTCCTCAGGTCTGTCTTCATGCCAGTACCATGCTGTTTTCATCACAGTAGCTTTGTTAGTATAGTTTCAGGTTAGTGATTGTGATCCCCCCACCTTACCCCTGTTGCTCAGGATTGTTTTTGGTATTCGTGGTCTCTTCTGGTTCCAGATGAATTTCATGATTGTTTTTCTAATTCTGGGAAGTTTGTTAATGGTATTTTGATTGAAATTGTGTTAAATCTGTATAGTATTTTAGGAAGTATGGCCATTTTCACTATGTTGGTTCTGCCTACCCAAGAACATGGTATATCTTTCCATTTTCTGACATCCCTTTCAATTTCCTTTGCTAGAGTACTGTTATGGCATGTGTTGCATAAAGGAACCAAGGACAAGTAAGTCCCTAGTTTGAGGGTCACCAAATAAAGAGAATGACTAGAAAATCCTGGTAAGGGTATCCTAAAGAGTTAAGGAAATGGGTTTGAGAATTTAGCTCAATGGTAGGGCACTTGCCCAGTAAGTGCAAGGCCTTGAGTTTGAGCCCCCATTCCCCCACCAAAAAAAAAAAAAAAAAAAGGAGTTAAGGAAACATGTATCTTACAAGACTCCTCAGAGGTGCAGTAAGCCATACGGACTACTAGAAAGCCAAGGCACGTGTTAGTAGTGACAGTCATCAAAAGACCATTCTCTGTGTGGACTACCTTGCTTGGTCATCTTGGGTGATGATTTAAACTACTCAGTTGCTCTGCTGCTTCAGAAGTAACTTTTTGTTTGTTTGTTTGTCATGATATAGCTATTTAATTCCAACTCTTACTTTAGAAAAGCAAATTCAACCGGCATTTTCCCAGGAGATACTGCAGGTTATACATAGTAAGCATTATATAAAAATTCATAAATTTCAAAGCTGAAAATGTGGAAGATGACACTGTGGGATTTTTTTCCTGTTTTGATAAATCATCCCAAGCTTGTGCTTCAGAGTAAGAATTTATCAGGCTGTGCTCAAAAGATCCGGGCTACAATACTTTTGAGCTGTAACTTTAAATGCTTTTTAAAAATGTGATTGTCGGGGCTGGGGATTTAGCTCAGTGATTAGAGTGCTTGCCTTGCAAGCACAAGGGCCTGAGTTCGATCCATGTGATTGTCATCCATGCCAGTAGTTTAAAACCCATATAGCTTTGGACAATTTTCAGAGGAGTTTAAAAACTCAAAATACCTAAACTTTTTTTTGCCAATTAACAGTGGAAGTGACGGCAGATTAAAGGATATATTCTCAGATTTCTTTTTCTTTTCTCGTTTAAAAATATCTCACTGTTCATACTTGCCAACTTTTTCTTTTGTTGGTCCTCTTAGTTTCATGCCTCTGGACCTCAGGTAATGAGCAAAGATGAATTACAACTTTCTGAGAAGTTGATAGGAATTTCCTGAATATGAATGACAATGTTTCCATCTTTTGCCAACATCTTTAAAATGCAATTTTAAATTAAATTTCATATGGTTATATATTATATTCCTTAAATAAACACATTTTTTGAAAATTTCTATTCTGGGAATATGTTGCAAAATTGGGTATGTGGAAAAATAGGTAATTCTGCATATCAGATTGATTGATAAATAATGTTACTGACATTTCTTTTCCATGGATAATAGTGTTATTCATTAATTATTTAGTTGAAATAAATTCAATTATCTATCCCCAGTGGAGTCCTGAAAGGCCTGAGCTTATATTAAGCCTACCTACCTAACACTTCATTACATAATGTCTAGTACTGCTGTCAATTTATTCTGTTCAAGTTTTGGCTTTCGTGGAAAACCATGAGCTTCCTGAGGATAAGAACTTGATCTTACTTTACTCTTCTACCATCACAGTACCTCGCATGGAATCTTGGATGCAAAATCAGCTTAATAGTAATTTGTGGCTTGGTATGGTTCTTTCTTGAATTCTACACAGAATATTCTGTACAGTGAAGTATTATTTTTATATTTTGACTATGATCCTTCTTCTATACCAATGGTTCACAACTATAGCCTAAGCTTGTTTACTCACTGCTTTTATGAATAAATTCAATTTTAGAACTCCATGCCCATTACTTTATGTATTATCTGTAGCTGGTTCTATGCCACTGTGGCAGAGCGAAGTGTTGATACAGAGATGCCAGGGCCTATTGACCCAAAGTATTCACTCATCGACACTTACACAATTATAGAATTGGGGACCCTTGTGCTAGATACTTACCTTTGGCCAAAAAAAAGGCTGTGAATCATTTAGTTTTTTACCTTTCCTAGAAATAAATTAGATAACAATAATTCCCAAAGCTGAATATGTTAAGATTTTCCAGTAATCACAGATGTCAAAAAGAGAACAAAAAAAAAAATGGAGCATATATGCTGTTGCTTACTACAGCTATTGTACTTTAGAGGGAAGGTAGAACACACCCTAAAATACAATTTGGTGTCCTGCCAGGATAAACATTCATTAAAACCAAAATTTACTTTCAATTAAAAGGTTCAACTAGTCACATTATCTTAGAGAAAATGTAGAGCTGCTTTGAAAGAGTATTGAATTGGTTAGTTGTTGTAAGGTGCCCTTTGGGACTGCCAGTCTACCTAAAGTGTATTCATGGAACACATTTAGCTGGCCAAAATAATGGTTTGCTTTGTGATCTTTAAAATGCAATTGTTTTATTACTATGTGTGTTTTACAAGGCAATGATTATGTTGAAAAGATAAAAAGCAGTTCCTGACATTCTCTGTTGCCTTAATATGATTATGTTGTGGATTATTTACATATCTCTTCTTTGCTATTGTTTCAGATAGACGTAATGAACAGCTTCTATGTAATGTTATGTTAGAAACCAAGAACAATACCATTAAGCAGCTATCACAGAGATTATTTATTTGAATATTTTAAAAAGTAACCAACGAATTTGATGGTCAGTGTTGACTTACATCAATTATTTAGTGCTTTCTATTCCTTGAGTTTTAGACTTTTTTTTCTGTTTCATGCCATAATGGCTGTCAGTAAGTGTTTACATGTGGAAAAACACTTCCTTTGTATGGCTGAGAAAATTTAAAAAAAGGATTTGTCTTTGTTATAATAGCTAGATGATGCAGAAAGATTAACGTTACTATCAGAAAATTAAGAGGTCAAGATTTCATAACACTAAACATAACTGTCATATATGGAGCATTTTCTACAAGTTGATATTGTCCTAAGCAGTATGTATAGATAATTTCTGTGTAGAAAATCTTCATGTGGAAACACTTGTAGGGTATAGTGTTCCCATTCTACAGATGATGTTCAAATATGCTAACTTCTTTGCTCAAATTTGTATAACTACCCAGTTACAGTTACTCCCTCACCAAGCTGTACCAGGTCTGTGTGATCATATGGTGTTCGTTAATTAATTTAGTGGTTTTTCTCAAGGATTGAGTACATAAGTGTCCCAGTTTTAGAGGAGATGGAGAAAAGTTAGATCCCAGTGGAAAGCACTAGAATAGTAATACCGAAAGGGGAGCTGGGAGCAGGTGGTAGTAGTTCACTGAGTTCTCATCCTGTAAGTAACTTTTCTCTAGGATCTACTATTTTCTGCACATTCAGTGTTTCACATTTATTTTAAAGATTGATTTTTTATAACTGTTTGAGGAATGCACTGTTGTTTACCCCATTGCATAGGTGAGGATCCTGAGGCTTAGAAATTAAGTACCTTTCCCACACTCAAAGAGATTTGGTAATGTTACCACTTGCATCTGTCTTCTCTTAGTATGTAACAACTGTGCTTTTTGACATTTAAGAATATAAATAAAAAATCCATAAAGACCCTGGATGAGGTTTAACTTGGGTGAGATTTTATATAGTTTAAATAGTATTCAGAATCTGGGGATTCATTTTATGCATGAACACGGAAGAGTTAGCTAAATTCTCCCTTGATATATATGCAAGCAGACAGAAAAAGATCATACTATTTAAAAAAAATATTTACATGAATACTTCATATTGCAACACTGTCTATCTTCAAATTCTGGCTTTGTGGAAGAGTTCTGATTATTATATAATCATTAGCTACCTTTGAAATAGTTTGAGAAGTTTGATATGAAAGAATCAGATTCCTGAGTTAGAGTCTAGTATTGTTTTGTGACAGCTTCTGAGTTTACTTCCACCTTTCAGTCACTAAAATGTAAAGGAGAGGCTGGGGATTTAGCTCAGTGGTTAAATTGCCTGCCTTGCAAGCACAAAGCCCTGAGTTCAATCCTCAGCACCAAAAAAAAAAAAAGTAAAGGAGACCCAGTTTGGTCTCTTACATTTGCTGAGCTGGACATCATGTTAAGGATAACTCTTCAGTTACCAGGTAGAAAGGACAAGCAAAGGAGACAGCACAGAGCAGAAGAACAGTACTAGTCCGGACTCTTAGTTGAAATCAGTGGCTATTTGGAAGGTGAAAGGGATAGTGGTGAAGATTTAGATATATTATGTTTGGGATGATATTGGCTAACCTACAATAAAAGAGAAAGGAATAGAGAATGTAGGATTGGAGCCTGGAGAATAGAACCTAGTCATTTAACTCACAGAAATGCCCACATGCAAAAGTTTGTGAGGTTGAGCTGTGAAGGTATGAGAGTGAATGGAGTCTCTGAGGGAAGAAGTGTAGAGGGAGTACTGCAAGGGGTGTTATAAGTAGAGGATTAACTGCAGTTCTATTAGGCTGACCATAACTTTTGCCTTTACATCTTAAAGGACTTCGAGATATAATTTCAAGAAAACCTATTGGCAGAAACAAAGCAAATTATTACCACTAACAAATCTTTGCCTGTTTGAATGAATGCTTCCTTGTGCAGCAAGTTCAGGGAATAGAGGTAGAATAGTTACCATCACAAACTCAGAAAACAACAAGTGCTGGTGAGATGGTGGGAGAAAAGGAGCCCTTCCAAATTGTTGGTGGCAATGTAGATTAGTACAACCACTGTTAAAATCTGTTTAGAGAATCCTCAAAAAACTAGAACTAGAAATTCCATTTAATCTAGCTATACCTCTGCCAGGTATCTTCCCCAAAGACTTAAAGACATCCTGTTACAATGGAACATACGTACCCATGCTTACAACAGCAAAACTCATAATAGCTACATCTTAGAAGTAGCCTATATGCTCATCAACACAGATAAAGAAAATGGGGCGTATATACACAGTAGCGTAGTACTCAACCATCAAGAAGGATAAAGTTGAATCATTTGCAGGAAAATGGATGCACCTCAAGACCACAATGCTAAGTAAAATAAATAAGACACAGAAGGTTAAATATCATAGGGTTTCTCTTATATGAGAAATTGAAATATAAATAATTTAAAGAGCAAATTAAGATGGAGGATAGGAAGCAACTAAGTACATTTTGTAGCTATGGGAAGAAGTTATTGGGATGGGTGGAGAAGTAAAAATGATTAAAATGCAATATGTAGATATACCAATTTCCCAAGATGAATATAATAATTATGCACCAGAAAAATATACTGATGAAAAAGAAACTTAAAAAAAATAAGAAGGCTAGTGGCCCTGTACTTTTCTTCCTTAATATATGCTGTGAGAGTCTGAATGTTTGTGTTCCCTCAAAATGGATTTGTTGAAATCCTCAGCCCAAGATGATGATGCAGGGAAATGGGGCTTTTGGTAGGTGATTAGATCACGAGGTTGGGTCATAAGTAAAACTGGTACTCAAGAAAACTCTCTCATCTGCTCCTTCTAACACATCAGGAAGGCACCATCTATGAGTAAACATGTTCTCACCAGCCATCAAATCTGCTGGCATCTTGATCTTCGAATTCCCAGTTTCCAAAACTGTCAGAAATAAATTTCCATTTATTGTAAGCCATCTAGTTCATGATACTTTGTTATAGTGGCCCGAGCAAACAGAGACATGTTCCTATTATTAAAAATTTAATTCATAGTAATGAATGAAAAGCTCCTAAGAAACTTACAGATTAGATTAAAAATATAAAAATGATTCAGTTAGAAGGCACACTTATCTGAAAAGAATCTTTGTAGCTTGCTATGCCTACATATGTTTCATGTGTCAGTATTAAATAATTTAAAAATTAATTAATTACACTCATTATTGTTCCTCACCCCAAAAGGAGGCAACTCTGAAAAGCAATGAAAGCCTGGCAAGTTGTCAGAATCTTCACTTTAAGGGAGAATTTGCTAGGCAAGGCATTTTCAGGCACTATGGTGAGCTCCGTCCACTGCTCACACTGATGATGAACAGTTTAGCCTTATTTCCTGTAACTGACTGAGACCTTGAAACTTTCCATGGTTTCACTGGTACTGCCAGAAAGGCTTGTAGTGAAAGAAATCTGTGCCCAAGCTGGCTCCAGGAAAATGCAGAACTCCCTGCTCAGCGCCAGGGCATATCATTCACTGATGAGGGAATTTGCACAGTATGATGCTTAGCTTCTCAGTGCTAATGAGAACAGATTGAGAGAGGTGTGGACACTTTTTATTTCATGCTAAAGAATGAAAAACAGACTAGGTAATCCTAGCTCAGATTTATCCTGTTTGTAAACTCTGAAAAAGGAAACACATTTTGTAGTATGTTATTTCGGTGACAAATACTATTTACAAATTTCCAGAGAGTAACGTAGAAGCTGAATCATTCTGTATGGATGCTTTCAGGATCAATACATTTTATCAGATTGTGACATTCAAACTTATCTTTTTCCAATATCTAAGAAAATCACTCTCACATCCTTCAACAAATTAGCTCTTTTGTGCATATTGCAGTGGACTTTCTAACTTTAGGATCTATTAAGAATCATCTATAAGCCGGACATGGTGGTGCATGCCTGTAATTCACCTACTTGGGAGACTGAGGCATGAGGATCACAAGGCTGCGGCTGGCTTGGGCAATCTGGAAGTATCTGGATATTTTTTGACAGTGCCTTGGCACACATTGTTCAATAGGTGATGTTAATGGTATTTTTTGTCTGGGATACTCAGGAATAATTTCATGTGTATGTTGGAAACTTTAGTGTTAATCATGGTCCCCCGCTGTCAACTATTTCTTGTTCCTAGCTCTGTAATTCCAAAAAGGCCAATCACTGCAGGGCAAGTTTAAGCAAGTATATGAGCTCCATGTTGAAAATCCATTTAAACTTGCCTTTCTTTTATCCATTTTAAACCTTGACATATGTCCCTTTTTCACCGTCCTGGACTTAGTTCATTTAATAACTTCATCCCCCTTTCTTGTGTAACTCTGAACGGATTTTGTAATATTATTTTGGAAAATGTATCTGACTTGAATCGTTTGTGAAATGCTTCCCATGTTTGCTGTTCTAGAGCATAAAACACAAACATGGACAAAATGCTCACAGTTCTATGCCCACCCCTGGACCTAGGAATCCTAATGGGGCCCAGAATAATTCAGAAGTATAGTTCTTACTCCATGAAATAAGAGGGCCTAGATTTGCATTAAACAAGTAGTAAGTGACACGGTTGCAGATGTTAACAAAAAAACACAGTTCCTATCACTGATACCTAGTCTGTGTAATTTTAGTCACTAAATTACTCAGTACGATAGTACACTATTGTGGAATAGCAACCTCCCTGTTCTCCTTTTCCTTTGTGATCACAAACACAGTAATCGGTGAGATCAATACCTATTAGCTATAAAGCCTTATCACCATAGGAACTACTATCAAAATGGAACCAGAGGACATCAGTTTCAGGCGTAAATCAAAAAGTTTACAAGAATTTTTGAGTGGCCATTGCCCTACATATTTCTACTGTAACAAAATTCTCACAAACTTGGTGCCCCCCCCCAAAAAAAAAACCCCAATAACATCACTATTTTACAGTTCCCTGGGTCATAAATCCAAAATGCGATGCTGGAGTTGCATGTCATCTGGAGTTCCTCAGGGAGAGTCTGTTTCTTGCCACTTTAAGTGTCTAGATACTTCCTGCATTCCTTATCTTATAGCTCCTCCTTCCGCCTTCAAAACTGGCAGCATGGCATCTTCAGATCTGTGACTGACTTCAAACTTCTTCTCTCCTCTCAGAGAACCTTGTGATGACACTGGTACACCCAGACATCCAGCGTAATCTTCTGGTCTTACGGCTTTTAATTTATTCTTGGAAGTCTTTTGCACATGTGAAGGACCATATTCGCAGGACTAGGATGTGGACATCCCTGGAACTATCATTCTGTCTATCTCATCTACTATAAACAAAACCTTTGTGCTGATAGAGGGGAGAATTCATGGGGACTCCAGAGGTAGAATTGAGACGGTCTCTGGGAAAGCTCTCTACTCCCTTCACATTCAAGTTAATTAGGAAACCTTGGGCACCTGAAGGATGTATGTTTTCATGTCTTGAGTGAAGCCCAGGAAAGCTGATACCTATTCTGTTTTATCCTGGTGCAATCAAATGGACTTATAGGAAGGCACTGGCATTTAGGCATAGATGCCTAGTCAGCACTGCTACCTTTCTGTCTCCAGTATATTTAAGTTTGCAAGAGAGGCACCTAGAGGTTATCTGTGATCCACAGAGATGTTTAGAGGTGGCTGAGGAAAGTTACCTAATCTTGGTGTGGACGTTGTGAGGCAAGAGAGCATAGAGAACTGGGTACTTTGACCAACCACCACGCTGAGATTACGGTGTGATAATAGCTGGATACAACCACTATGAGGAACACACAAGGTGATCTTCATCCAGCAGCTGTCACCTTGGACAAAGGATGATGACCATTTCAATCCTCTCCCGCAGTGCCCCGGTATCATGTAAACTCTCCCAGAGTCTGGTGCTTCCCTGGAGAGAGCAAAAAGAAAAATTTGGACGGACTTAGTCGATGCTTGAAATGACTCAGTGTATCTGTAATTCTGCCATTAGGCAGAATGAAGGCTCAAAATAAAGATTAAACTATATTACTTTATAAAGTTAATTTTGGTGTTCATATAATTGAGTTGTATGGCCTAAACATTTCCTACACCTACAATTTTTTTTTTTTTTTTTGTTGGTGCCGGGGATCGAACTCAGGCCCTTGTGCTTGCAAGGCAAGCACTCTAATCACTGAGCTAAATCCCCAGCCCCCTACCCCTACAATTTTAAGAACTCTTCATGGTTTTAAGAATGGTTTCCCAGAATCCCACATAGAGATTCTGGGAAAAAATTGTGGTATCACTAAAGCTCTTACTCATCCTTCCCCTAGTCTGTCTCCTTTCTGTCTTTTTTTAAAGCCATTGTTCAGGTAGCCCATTGAGTGATGGGTATTAAAAATTTAAGGCTCTAAAAGCTGGCTTAAGTAATATGGAATTTATTGGCATAAACTGATGATGTAACTGGAAAATCCTATGGGAATATGGCATATATGGTTGATTTGATCCAAATATTAATGATTTGGATGAAGTTGTTGATGTAGCAGTACCATTTCTCAGTGGTTCTCTCAGTCATGTGGATTCATCTCATCCCTAGGCTGGCTTATTTTATGACTGCAAGAGGGCTGCTCTTATGATTTAGATCTAGATGTCCCCTGAAAGCTTCACGTGCTCATAGGTGGGCTTTGGGGAGGTGATTGGGTTATGGAGATGTGATATTCATCAGTGGATTATCTCCCTTCCTGCCTCTTCCCTGCACTCCCTTTGCTTCTTGTCTGCCCAACCAAGAGCTGCTCTGCTCTGCTCTGCCATGGTTCTCGACCATGCTGCCCTGCCATGGAGCCAGCTGTCTATGGACTGAAACATGAGCCCGAATAAACCTCTCCTTCCTTAAATTGTAGGTGTTGGGTATTTTGTTCTAGTGGTGAGAGAAGTGACTAAGACATCCACCAACTCTGGCATTCACAGCCACCAGACTTTTTCATTCGGATCTAAGGGAAGGTAGAGACTTTTTTCTTCTAACCATGTGATAAAATATTCTGCGACTAGTCATATTTTACTGTGACTAGACTAATTCAGTTATATGTTTACTCCTGAAAAATTCACTGTATCAATGGAATCTCATGTTTTCATTCACCTAGGCCTTAGGTATGCTAAATGCTTGAATGTTAAAATGATCCAAATGGCATTATCCAGGAAAGTATACCTTTGCAGCCAGAATGAGGTCAATCTCTCCCTTCCTACCTAGCTGCTATGCAGAGAGCAAAGGGAGGGCTAAATGGTTGCCCTTACCAGTAAGACCCTCTGTGTTCCCTAAATTATCATACTTTTATATAATCTCCTTGAGACTTCCAAGGCATCAATTTTGCTAATTTGATAAACTAAGTTGCATCATTTAGGGCATTCCCCAGAAAATATATGGCTCTCTGGAGCCAATGGACTACTTTTATTGTATTATAAATTAAAGCAATTTCAGACAGAGTAGATAAGATCAACTTCAAGGAAGATCATCAGAAAGCATCTTTGAGGTGCCACAAATTAAATAGTTCCTGACAAATGACTGAGCCCCAAAAAAGGTTTGCATTTTAGAGGTTGTAGGTAGATGGTTACATCAATCAACAAGAGACTGTTCTTGGCTCCAATTAAGGCATTTTTGGACAAGATGAGTCATTGATAAACTAGAATAAAATGACTCATATCTTTGTGTATTGAGAAGCTCTTAATATGCACATCGTTGATCCTGGGGAGTGATTTCACTCTGTATTTGAAAGTCAAATTAAGGGTCTTTTTTGCAAGTCTGTTTGACACAATAGGATTTAATAGGTCTTTTAGGCTTCTTAGGGTCCAAACTACTCACAAAATTATTCACTGTAATGACTCCTTTGGAGCACAGACAGGCCTTGATATAAATGTTTGTTAAGAACAGTTAGTTGGTTTTGCTGATTACATTTCAAATGATACCAAATAGAAGCTTAAGGGAAAGCAAGGGTTTTGGAAGCAAGACATTTGTGTTATTCAATGTTTGTTTCTTCTGTATAAGAATCTTTTTAGTTTATGTCTTGTACTCTGAGTAACTACTTTGAAGATATTAATAACAGTGTAATAACTATTGTCATTCTCTTATTTTTATGAAATTTTGTTTTATTTTTTCATACAACGAACAAAAGGAGATGACAAGACTATGAATAAGAAAAGGAGCAGTAGGAGCAACTGATTCAGAGCACGTACTGTTTTAGAGCCTGGGGGATTTTATACATGTGGACTTTATTTTAAACAATATGTATAATATTTTACACTGATTTTATTGTACATAACACTTTAAGTGTAAAAGTCTATTGAAAATATAGTGTACATAATTATGTATTTTGTGTAAAAATATACAAGTACAAAATAAATATTTGTAGTATGAATAACATAGGTAAACCACTTGCTAATTTTCATGTACTTTTAGAGCTAGTTAGTGATTCTGAAATACATTCTTATTTATTCATAGGAGACATGAGTTACAGCTTACTAACTTCTCATTCTATTATAATTTAGCTAGTTTACACTTAACTTATTTTCTGGGTAGTGATGAGGAGTAAGCTTCCTCAAGAAAACTGAGTTTGTATTTAGACACGTGCTACAAATGTACTGATTCATTTGGCAAGTATCTTCTGGGAATGGTCGTAATTAAGGGTACCTGAAGACAAGAAGATCTAATATTGCACTTAAGATCAAACTGTACCGACAATGCTAAAGTATGTTTTCTTAGCTAGTCTACCATCTGCCTACCTTGGTGAAATGCTGTATGAGATAGAATGACCTAGATGGAACTCAGAAGAGATTGATGTCTTTTTATCTTTAACTGTTACGTTATGAAAGAGCAGACAAATGCACAGCTGTAAGTATGAAAATCTGATTAATAGTAGACCTTGATTGCTCTTTCTCTTCATAAGATTTTAGAACTTTATTGTTAAATGAACTTTCTTATTATCCATAAGAAAGCTTGGCAGGTGAACTGAATCATTCTTGATCTCACAGTTGCTAGATGTTAAAAATGGTCTCTGGCAGTCAGACCCATTTTGACATTTTCTCTGCAGTATTAAAACTAGAGCTAGGATTAAGATTGGGATTTGTAGCTCTCCCACGTCATCTTATTATATTTAGATGAATTTGAATTTTACTATTAGTGCAATCAGAAATCTTTGGAAAACTTTTAAATAGAAGAGACATGGCTTGACTTACATCATAAGACAACACCACTCTTTGCATTGTGTGAGCAAAGGGTGGACTGGACAAAAAGCCGACTGGAAGAGAGACAAGTCAGAGGAGGCTCCTACGACAATCAAACAAGAGGTGCCCCCATCTAGGATAAGTGTAACGGCTATGGATGTAATGACAGTATTTAAAAGTTGAATAATAAAGTGACTGTTAGGGGAGAGGGGGAGAGACAGGAAGATCTGGCAATAATTATTAGAATTTTCATTTTGTTAGTATAATGGATGATGCGTCGGTCATATGACTTACCGGCCTGAGAGAGACTAGAAGAGGGAGTAAATTTTGGGCAGTATTTTTGGAAAGGAATTAGGTCTATACTAACACTACACTACCAAGATTGATTTAGATACTCTTTCTTTTTTTTTTTTTTTAGATTTTATTTTAATGATACATTTTAGATGTACATAGTGATAACATTCATCATAGGGGATTTGTATCTGTACATGACATATCTTGTTGCTTCTTTTTTTCCCATTCCCCTCCCCTCACCCCCTCCTCTCTCCCTATTTACAAAAGCTTTGTTTCTATTTTTTCCTTCTATTTCTCTTCCTTCTTATTTATCTTGTCCCTCTGTTCCTTTCCCCTTCCCTTGTTCCCTTTCCCATTTGGACATTTTCTTCCCTTTCCCAATATAATACATTATAGTCTTTATTTACACTTCAGTTTCTCACACTAGAGAAATAATGCAGTATTTAAACATGTGTGTCCAATTTATTTCACTTAAGAGTATGGTCTCAAGATGCATCCATTTACCTAGGAATATCTCAAGCTTATCATTCTTCATGGCAGAGTAGTACTCCATTGTATAAAAATCCACATTTTCTTTATCCATTCTGCTGTTGATGGGCATTTGGGCTGTTTCCAAGATTTAGCTATTACAAACTGTGCTGCTATAAACATGGGTGTGCATATATCACTGCGGTATAATGATTTTAATTCTTCTGGGAAGATACCAAGAAGTGGAATATCTGGGTCAAATGGAATCTCTAGTCCTAGTTCCCTGAGGAATCTCCACACTGATTTCCATAGCGGTTGCACCAGTCTACATCCCACCAACAGTGGAGAAGGGTTCCTTTTTCTCCACAGCCCCTCCTGCATTTGTTATTGGCTGATTTGTTGATAATAGCCGTTCTTTGTGGAGTGAGGCGGAATCTCAGGGTTGTTTTTGATTTGCATCTCTCGAATGACCAGTGATGTTGAACATTTTTTCATATGTCTCTCTGCTGTTTCTACTTCTTCATCTGAGAAGTGTCTATTCATTTCTGCTGCCCACTTTTGGATCGGGTCTTTAAATTTGGGGGGTCTGATTTTTTTGAGTTCTTTATATATTTGAGATGTTAGTCCTTTGTCAGAAGAATAGCTGGCAAAAATTTTTTCCCACTCTGTGGGTTGTCTCTTTGCTCTGTTGGTAGTTTCTTTTGCTGTACAAAAGCTTTTTAATAAGATCAGGTCCCATTTGTTGATTCTTTGTGATATTTCCTGGGCAACTGGGGATTTGTTCATAAAGTCCTTGCCTACACCTATGTCTTCTAGAGTTCTACCTATTCTATCTTCCAATAGATTTAGTGTTTCTGTTTTAATATTTAGATCTTTGATCCACTTTAATTTTAGCTTAGTGCATGGGGAAAGATACGGGTCTAGTTTTAACCTTTGGCATGTGGAGAGCCAGTTTTTCCAGCACCATTTATTAAAGAGGCTGTCTTTCTTCCAGTGAGGTTGTTTGGTCCCTTTGTCAAAGATAAGGTGACTGAGAGTGTTTGGACCTGTTTCTTCATCTTCTAATCTGTTCCATTGGTCCTGGGGTCTTTTTTTGTGCCAGTACCATGCTGTTTTTATTACAGTAGCTTTGTAGTATTGTTTTAGTATAGTAGTATAGTTGTAGTATAGTATAGTTTTAGTATAGGTCAGGGATTGTGATGCCCCTGCTTTGCTTTTGTTGCCCAGAATTGCTTTTGCTCTTCTAGGTTTCTTTTGGTTCCAAATGAATTTTAGGATTGTCTTCTCTAATTCTTTGAGGTATGCTATGGATAATTTAATTGGGCTTGCATTAAATCTGTGTAGAAGTTTTGGGAGTATGGCCATTTTCACTATGTTGGTTCTTCTTACCCAGGAGCAGGGGATAGCTTTCCATTTTCCGATATCTTCTTCAATCTCTTTTTTCAAAGTACTGTAGTTTTCATTGTATAGATCTTTTACTTCCTTCGTCAGATTGATTCCTAGGTACTTCATTTTTTTGGATGCTATTGTGAAAGGTGTTGTTTCCCTAATTTCTCTCTCGGTGAGTCTGTTGTTTGTGTACAGGAATGCTACTGACTTCTGAGTGTTGGCTTTGTATCCAGCTACCCTGCTGAATTTGGTTACTAAATCTGTAAGTCTTTTGGTGGAGTTTTTGGGGTCCTCTAAATAGAGTATCATGTCATCTGCAAATAATGATAATTTAACTTCTTCTTTTCCTATCCTTATTCCTTTTATTTCTTTCTTTTGTCTAATTGCTCTGGCTAATGTTAGATACTCTTTCTTTATGTATTTAGCTATAGTTTTTTTTCTGTTATGAAATAAATTTCCAATTGTCCACTAAATATTAGCTATATAATACATGATATAATTAATATGTAGTTTTCCTTTTTACAATAGAATCTTAGTTTCATTAATGGCCAGAAAATACTCATTAAAATTGTTCTTTTGCGCCAGCATTCCAGGAAAGGTGATGACAGGAAAGGTAACAAGTATGTCCAGTAAGATGAGAGTACTGTTGAGTGAGCCTTCTAAGAAAGCTTCTTAAAAGGAAGATAGTTGAGTTGAGTGGATAAAATCCCTAAGGGTTTTGATTACATGAAATACATAATATTTTAATTTCAGATCCATAATATTTTGCTTTCAGATTTTATTATACATGGTAATTATGTTCAACAGGGAAAGACAACATTTATTAAACAACTGTTAATACTAAGCATTGGGAATGACCACGCAAATGACAATTACATGTGGAGTGCTCATTACATGTTATACCTCATCCTAAAGATTCGCACAGGTAGTTTCATTATACCTGGAAATAATTTATGCACAACTTATTTTTACTCCAACATGCAAAAAATAAAAGTGCAGATCAAAATTGCTGAGTAACAAATGTGAATCTTTGAAATTTATGTACATATTAGCTACTAGACACATATTCCTAGGAAGAACCAGATTTGTTTCTAAATTTCATGCCATTCCCCCACTAAAGGGAAATCACCTTAGACAGGGAAATATAAAATGAACCAGGAATATCTTGTACCAGAAGTAATGAAGTGCTCTAGAAAGGTTAGGTTTTATATTTTTTAATAGATTTTTATTAAAATTTACCCCAAATTACAGGCCATTACATAAGATCACAGACCACAATACATTGTGCCTTTTACTTATAACAACGAGCAGCCACATAGATGCAGCATTAAGTCACAACTGCATAAAGTTACTATAGTACCTAGTGTACGTGTCACTGTTTTAAATTTGGCTTATTAGGTTCTTGTTTTTAAGATATCATTATTCCTCTGGATTCCCATTCTCCTCTGCCTTTGTTCTCTTCTTGTTCCCTTGGACCCTTTGCCTATTTGCTTATCTCTAACCCTTTGTCTTTTTGTATCCATTGTAGGTTTTATATTGTTTTTAAAAAAAGGACACAAAGCCAATTTAATGATGACACCTTTGTTCGACATGGGCCAATTTAAGTATAAAGATAAATACTTATATTAATAGATTAAATTGCAATAAGTTAGTATAATTTATGAATCCATATTGCTAATAAAGATGAGTGAATTAATAAAATTATAGAGAAAGAAATGCTTTTCTTCAGTGAAGAATGCCAATTAATAAATATAAAAAGTATGATCATACAAAAAATAAGCACTTTTCACTCATGTTATTTAAATTTGGGTTATTAGATTGCCTCAGATTGCCTCAAAGATAGTAAAATCATTCAGTGAAAGTTTAGAGGAAACAAGTCATTACATAATGTCAAAGTCTCCCCTCCCCCATCATTGCTTATTAATTGCCAAGAGAAATAGGCGGCTTTTACAGTGGAGAATGCAAAAGACAAAAAAGTGATCCAAGCTAACATTACCTCTAATTGAATATGGCGAACACTGAGGAGCTGCTCAGGTGCTCTTTCTGGACAGAAGGATGCATTTAAATGGCAAGACTGTATGGTGGTGGTGAACCTGTGGCATGCAGAACCCTTTCTGTAGGCCCACAAGCCAAGTCGCCCAGCAGCAGAGCATCAGATAACAGTGTTTTTCTAAACTAAAACCTCAGTATTCAGGTTTAATTGCAGTGTTGGCACTTTGTGATAAATAAGTGACTTTTGGGTTGCAGTTTGGATCTCAATCTCTAAAAGGTAGAGCCCTCAGTCAGCTGGTCTCCTCTTATTCCCCTACAAGCCCTTCTCCAGTTCTCCAGCCCTCAGTTTGGGATTGCTTTGATTGAAGCGGTCATGTCGCTTAAGGATGTGCCCCCTTCCCAGGGAGGGGATGCGGCTGGTCCTTAGAGGTCTGGTCCTGTTGCTCCAGCGTGCCATAGCCTCGAAGGGACCTTTTATAACTTTGTGCTTCCTTGCAGGGTCACCTGAGGCTTTTTGCACGATTGCCTCAGCACACTTTTCTCTGCTCAGAGTCCATCTTCCTTTCTGCTCTTCCCAGCTGGTGATCTCAGAGCACTTCCGGGAAAAAAAAAAAAAAATCCCTCCTCACCAGCATAACTGTCAGAGCCTGCTTCTTGCGATTCACACTTGTCACATCAAACACACTGACATTAAGCACCTCTGGATATGCTGGATTCAGGAGGATTCCCATCAATTTTGTGATATTCCTGGAAAAATGCAAAAACTAAATCAAATTGTGAGGAAGCATTCAGATAATCTCCAGGTGGGGTATTGTACAAAACTGGTCTGTACTTTTGAAAATATCTATTTTATTTTATCTATATTTTCAGTTTTTCTTATAGTGATCATTAGTGACTAGGCTAATAAAATAAGGGAAAACGACATTCTGACTAGGAATATAAACAATAGATGAATGAAAATAAGTAAATTCTATGCTGATGGCAACAACATAGGTATTTGAATACAGGTTTCTTTCTCTAAGGGACAGATTCCTTTAGAAAATAATTGCATGGGCGGTTTGCATGAATAGTAAATTTTAAAGTGTAACTAAAGCAACTAAATAAATAAATTGAAAATTTTCTTCCAGAAGCTTCGTATTTGAAAAAAGTCAAAGTGAAAAAAAATTTTCCTAGCTTGCAAATAAAGTGAGAAAGGACATCTTTTCCTCCAAATGGTGTTGAATGACAGGAACATAATGAACGATAACATGGAAAAATAAATTAAGTAGAAAAGTATATTGAAATAAGAACCTGAAAATGACAAATAAATGAAGAAATATAAAATTAGAACTATTCCCTTTCTGTAGTAATAGTATACCCCACATGATTTTAACACCGTTACCCTGAATCAGCCTTGATTATATTACGGAGCACAGGCAGTCTTTGACATTGGAGTACAGGAAGTGTAATTATGCTCATATATGTTTCTGTTTGAAGAAAGGAAAAGTCTCTATCAACTCAGGTCCTGGTCAGGATGTGAAAAAAGATCTTCCTCTTCATTATAACCAGAAAAGTAAAACAGGATTTTTAGAAGTGTAACTAAGTTGTATAAAAGGTTAGTGAGAAAAGATGAAGAGTCTGATGAAGAGTAGGAAGCGTGACATTTCTGAATTCCTTACCCCCCACCTTCATCATGACATCATCTACCATTTGGTGGCCCCACTTAGATGAAAAATATAATGCACACTTTTTTTCATAGTTATCCCATTTCAAATTATAAATAAATAGTGAGTATTTGAAAAAACGAGAATCTTTAAAAATTATTTCTGAGAATAGGAATTCCATAGAAAGATACAAAAAGATAAGTGTCAGAAGACAAAAGACACTAACAGAAGGCATGAAACATTAAAAGCAGACACACAGAGAAGCTGGGCCATGACAACACAAGTATGTCAGTGCTGCTACTGTGCTACTCATAGGTATTTTGACTTCATGGAATTTTATTGACAATAAGAAATTTTATTGACAATAAGGAGTTCTGTAGAACTCCTGCAGCATCTAAAACGAAGTCTGGTTCTACCATAGTTAAGGACTGTGTTAATACTTCTCACTTCCTAAAGATGCACTTAGTTAAACCCCGTCATTTAAGAAAACCAGAACATGATTTTCTTCAGTCAACTAAAAAGCAACAAACAACCACAATGTTTCACTCATCTTTCACATTCATTTGCTGTTTGGCAGACAATCTGACAATGACGGGGATGCTTAATCAATCATTTGCAAAAGTACAGCTAAGCTTTGTGACTCTACACTAAAGCCCCCTCTGTCCAAGCAAACACATGTACAAAAAAGTCTCTGTGTAGAAAAGAAAGATTATTGTGGTGCTCAACTTTTCTGTTGTGTATAGATATAGGACAACTCCAAAGTACCTTAGGTGATCTACTTCTTAGAAGGAAATTGTGGCTTAATTGTTCATAAAATGCCCAGTAATATCTCAGTGCTTTCTTTCTAGATTTTAACAACTTCTAGATCATCCTTTCAACTCCTCAGCAGCCAACCTGCACTTGGAACAGGAAAGTTGACTCTCCTGAGGCTCAAAGACATGCATGATTTAATTATTCTTAACAGCGACTTCTTTAAAACAAATTGTTTTCTGATCTTTCAGAGAAACATGATAAAGAAAGGAAATTCAGTAGCAAACCGAACAAAAATTAACCCCAAACAAAAATATGTAAAAACCAAGATGCCATAAATTTATTATTTTTGGAAATGCTTCTGCTGTGTAAGTTTTATGGAAATGTATCTCTTGATTTTTCGCAGCCCTCATACTGCTCCTACGGGCATTTATTTATCTGAGATTGGCTCATTATAGCTGTGCGCAGGTTATGGTATGAGGGAACAATTCTAGTGTGAATAATAAAGTGTTTATAGGGGGACCAGCATTGGATGCTGTAAAGCCTTTCATTTTGCTGTTGCGAAAATAGGATAATCCTCGTTGGAATGGCAAGGTGTCTTTGAATTTTCTTTTCTTTTCTTTTTTTCATTCAATAATTTAAAAGCACGAAACAAAGCCCTAGATGAGTGGACAAACATCTGATTCTTGTACTTACTCAAATTGAGAAATTCTTTGTGTCTGATATTGCCGGTAAATTGGATTGTATTGCTTTTTTATAAAGCTGACTACCAGAGGTAGTTTTTCTTAGCCAAAAGTTAGTCTATTGCTGTGTACTACAGCATGTAGCCCAGATCTTATGGGGTGAACACTAAATGAAGTAATTTGGCCACAGAGAGTAAAGGTGAATAAAACTTCATTTAGTTTCCAGACTTGTTTCGTGTTAGTTGTGGGGAAGCAGCAGCTGGTTATGTGAAGGGCTCATTGATATTATTTAGTATTTTCCCTACTTGCTGTACAACTAAACTCGTCTTTTCCACTCTGGTAATGTTTCATTTTGTTTTTTATTTCTGAATCAAATGAAATAGTCTTTTGACTGGTTGAAAGGTAAAAACATACCACATTGGATAAAATGGGACAAAGAGTTCTGGGAGCAGTCGATTTCGTACCATTGGTAGAAGGGTAGAATCCCATCAGAGCACCCACGAGGATGCCTCCCGATGGAAAATGTTACCTTCTTACCAGCCCATGAAGGGCCTCATGTAGGCAAACTGATAGGAGGGCATGTTAAAACAAAAGCAAACTTTATTATGTGCCTTTACTTTGGAAACCAAATACTGCATTTGTCACTAGGCATTTTCCAAATAGGCCTTTTCCTCCATGCAAATAAGAACAAAATTCAAAGGCCCAATAGAATAATTCTAATAGCAAGATAAAGACCTGTGACATGTATGCTGAAAAGGACCTGTTACATGAATCTTCCAGAATCAATCTAAAGAGTCTAAAAATGGGTAACTTGACCAGAGAAACTTTGAAAGGTCTTTGGACACAGTGGTACTGTACTGTGCCATGTACAGTACCAGCACTTGTATTCCCCCACAGCTGGTAGGTATTATGCTCCTTTACAACTGACTTGTTGATACAACAAAACTTGTGGTGTTTGCATGGTAACTAGGGAAGGCGTAGGAGGGGTCTCTTTCCAGTGGGTGTTTGGAGATAGGTCTCATTGTCTCTGCATTGCTCTCTTCTCTACTATAAATCTTCTCATTGCCTCCAAGTGTCCACTTGAGTTAAGTTCTAGGAGTTTTTTCTCAGCATTGGAAGAGAAGGACTTAAATGCTTTAGGTTGCTTACTCTTCAATCTCATGAGACTGAGAGAGTACTAAAACCAAAAGCTTCTAAAGCAAAGATAACCAGTATTTTTGTTTGTTTCAGGGACAATTCAGAGAAAAGTAGAGACTTTACAAGCTCAATTTATAAACTTCAGTTAGGTGCCTCAAGGAGGAAGAGGGGAGTAATAGAAGAGTGCTTTAAAACTTACGTTCCCTTCAGGGACATGCCAGTGAGAAAACCAGCCTGTGGTTTGTTTCATGGAATTAAAATGTTAATATAAGAACATATTTGACAAGTAATAACATGGAATGGTTTTCTGTCCTTCCATTGCTGTATTCATATAACATTTTTGGGTAAGGATACATTTACATGTGTTATTTCTTGAAACAACCTTAGTTTAGGGACATTTATTGTGTTGAATCTACATTTGGGGAAACTGAGGCTCACAGACCTAAAGTGAATTGTTCAATGATGTGAACAATGAGGCGCTTGCTGGGGCTTATCCTATGTGCCAGTGTCTATGCAGTGGTGATACAGCTGAAGACTGAGGTGTGGAATTTTCTCCACAGGAATTGTCTTAGTTAGCTTTTCTAGAGTCAATGGTTTTCAAGACAGCAGATTTAATACAGGACATATATAACTACAATATCCACCCACAAGCCAAATGCAGGAAGTGCCCAATGTCTATGTAGGCACTGGAGACGCAAAAGATCCAATCAAGGGCTGGAAGCCACAGCACTGTCCTGTGTACATCCGTGTCTGCAGGTGATGGCTGAAGAAATCTTTACCAGAACCAGCATATGATGCTCCCAGCAGAGATGAAGACCAAAGCTCCCCCAAAGGAATAGCAGCCATCCTCAATGACAGCAAGGCCCTGAGGTCCTTCCTTGACGAGAACAGCCGAGTTCCCTTCAGGACAACCAGACACAGCAGAGGTTCTCCTGGGAAACAGCCTGCCAACTAGCTTCTGCTCCCATTCCGCTTTATGTTGCACAAGCAACAATCCTCAGATGGATCCTCTGTGCCCAGAACCCACCAACTCAGTCCAGCTGGGCGATCTGGCTGAAGTTGACCACAATAATAAGTCCATCCCAGGAACTTTCCTTTTAACTTGGTCCATCTTAAGGTATCATATCTGGGATGCAAATCATATGCCAATATAAAGTAGGATAAAAATAAAATCCCATTAATGCAAGAAAGATGGTGGTACTAACTGCCGGAGGCAAACAGGGAAAGCTCTAAAAACTGTAGGAATCTTCCAGATGGAGAAGTAGAAAATCGTATTTCAAAGGAGAGGAATCAACATATGCAAAAGACATTGATAAGTGAAAAAAGATTAGGTGTTCGTAGGAGGTGTTTGCCAGGGCTGGAACAAAGGGTAATGGGCTAGGGCAAGGAGGTTACCAGGAATGAGCCTGGAAAGATGAGTGTGGACTGGATAGTGGGGAACCTTGAATGCCATACTCAAGTTTTTGGCCAGAATCACAAAAGCTTTGGGAGTACAGATAGAGATAAATAGAAACTGGCTTTTTGGAGATGGTGCCCAAACTCAGAATATACATGCTAATTTGAACCCTGGGTTCTGTAAAAACTAATTATATTTAATAGAAGCCCCTTCACTTTCGATGTTGTCTTTAACTTTCAGCTTCAGAGAGAAATCATTACATTTAATCTAAGCCTTTGAACTAAAAGATGAATTTGTCAGTCCCAAAGAGCTACACACTTATTTGAATGGGATGATTTTTTTACATTTTATTTTACTTGCTTTCAGGATATATTTATGGAAATATTCACTTCCAGTTGATCAGAGAGACAACATTAAGCAAGTTCATGTTTGAAAGAAGTAATTACAAAAATGTGCACTTTGGAGCACTCTGTAATCTTCTCAGGTGAATAACTGAATGTCAGGCCGGCAAGGGACTGCGGCATTCCTTCGCCGGCAGAAGGCTGAGAGCAGCCAGAAGCCTGCTGCCACTTTACTGAGTCCCAACTATCTTCCCTTCTATGTGTCAAAAAGAAAAAAGCGATGAGAGAAAAGTTCTTTTGTTCACTAAATTAACTCCTCCATCTTGCTCCTTTAGTTAATTTTTTTTCTGAGTTCTCTTTCCTCTACAACAGCGCTTGTAACTCTGCTTTTCTTTCCTTCATTTTACACGAAATTATCATGTTGCCCAGTTCTCACCCACACACGATTACTTAAACCTTCATTGTTTGGACAGTCAGAATTCATGGTGATATACAGTGAGTAATACACAAATGTCTAAGCTACAGTTCTTTCCTGTAATAAGCCTCCGGCTGGTGAGAGATGAGGGATGGCTTGTTATAAGTGAAATCGAGACTGGGCCAATTATGAATAGACCATAAAACGGATTGATAAATCCGAGAATCCCAAAGAGAAGGCGCAGACCTCATTTTACTTAAGCAGAGACATCACAAATCCCATGCTGGAGGTGTTTAAAATGATAGGTTATTAGATCTCCAAGCTAGCTCCATCCCTGGTTTCTTGGGACTGAAACCAACACTTGCTATGCAGAAAATAAGCGTCTATTGTTATGTGAGATCAGCTGGAGGCAGCACAGCAGCAGCCACTTTCTCTTTACCAAAATGCATTCAGAGAAAACAGGGTCCCAGCACTGTGTTGAGCCAGCAGACTGAGGATTTGATACAATTTCCTAAGTGAGAAGTCTGCAGCTGCTGTCTCACTGCCTTTCCATCTCTCTGGTTTAAATTGAACAGGATGTGCATCTTATTAGTGAAGGAAAACTGAAAAGGGCCTGCAAGATGAATTGGGGAATAAGAAAGACAAGTGATCCAATTGTTCAAGCAATGTCTAGGGACAATTCATTGCTGAGATGACACTCTAAAACTTACCTTTTAGAAGTTGGTAGACTTTAGATCTCATGTCAGGAGGAAAATGTATTTGCAGTGTTAAAAAAAAAGTAGCCTTTCCTGACTCTTTAAAGTCTGGTTTAATGCTTTCGAAATTTTTTGCTTCTACCTATTTTCTTGCCGCCTCCACTTTCTGGCGTGGCAGGCAAATTTCAGCTCTGTCCTTACTGGAAATGACAAATCATAGCACTATGGCAACTGATGCTCTCCCTGGCTCCTTCTAAAGGTGCCACCCCCACAAATTCTTCTAACACATGACTTCTTCTCATCATTTCCTGTTCCTCCAAAGGGAAGGGCAGATGGCCAGGCCTCAGAGCATACAACGCTAATGGGGGCTCCAGGTCTGAGGCGTCAGAAGGACCCTCTCTAAACCCACATGCATCTTGGATTTAGATTGGTCCTATACATAAGAAAGGAACATTGCAAGCTTGTGCTGCATTGTTTTTCATCCATATATTTTTTTTTTACCAGTGATATTTGTGATGAATATATTTCCCACATAATGCATTATAAGCATTGGCATTTATGCTTTTTTTTTTTTTTCAGTGCTAGGGATTAACCAGGGGCCTCACATATATAAGAACTGTACAATCTGCTTTATTCTCAGTCCGTGGACCGCACTATGTTTGTATAAAAAGTGAGTCAGCTTTTTTCCAAATCGGAGTCATGATAATGATAGTGGTAACATTTAGATGTCTTTAATTTTAAAGCAAACATGGGATTTATGAATCTAGTAATTCTGTCTGTGGCCATTTATTCATTTCTGTATTTAATGAATGTGCAATGTGTGCTTTCTATGGGAGCAGAAATCCTGCCTTGTGAGAGGGGCACACAGATAAATGAGACAGGTGTTTCTCCTGGTGGCCTGGCTGGGGAGACTTTCTTTACATAACTATCAGAATCGCAGTAAGGTAAGTGCTGTATCTACCAGCAGTTCAAAGAAAGTACAGTGGGAGATACAAGCCGGAGTAAAATTAATTTTGGCAGTGAGGTTTAGGTAGGGCTTGCAATGCAAGAGAAACATTTGTCCTGGATCTTTAGGAATTGGAAACACAGAAGAGGTGAGAACAAAATGATGAGCACAGTGGTAGAGAGGTGTGAAAGGGCACTGTATTGTGAAAGGCAAAGGAAATATATTACTTTTAAGATAAGACTTAGAGGTCAGCATTCAAGATGAGTGAGAGGAAATGGGAAAAGAAAGCAAATTGAGATTAGACAACAAAAAAGCTCTTAAAACTTAAAATTTTACCATTAAAGTGAAGAGTTTAAAGTCAACATTTTTGGATCCAGGTCAATTTTATTAATTTCTCTGGGTGTTTTTAATGCTAGCTACGATGTAGAATACCGAAAGAGTGTTCTAAATTGACAGTCTTTTATTTAAACAAAATGTGTTACGAAGGACCAGAGGTACTGTCAGGTTTGCCTGTCTATATGCATTAACTACGTAATTAACAAAGCTGAAACAGATGGCATATAAGCAATTTTTATTTAATCTTTCAAATGGGATATGCTTTTGAGTTCCCTATTCCCTTCCTTTGGAAATTTGGAATCCATGCGTGTATAAACACTTTCAGCCATATTCAGATATAAGGACAGTCTCATTTTGGTAATGAAGATCACAAAAGTGATCAAAAAGATACAAAATTCCATTCTGATACTGATTGAAACTTCAGTTCCTATTTTACCCTGCACACCTCTTCCCTTATACCCAGTGAGGCTGACTTTTGAATTGGGAAACTTTGTGGAGAGGAAGATACTTGCCACCCTCTTTTTGTTTTGGAGGTGTGGGGAGTGCACCCAGGGCCTTTGCACTGACCCAAATCTCTGGCCCTTTTTAACCTTTTCTTTTCAAAACAGATTCTAAGTTTCTAAGCTTCTCAGGCTGGGCTTGAATTTGCCGTCCTTTGTCTCAGCCTTCCAGAGTGCTGGGATTACAGCACACACCACCCCATCTGGCTTGCACTGTTCTTTGCTCTTTGCTTTTATAGATTCCAGATTCTCAGAGTTTCAGAACTGGGCAGAGGAAGTGGGGAAAGTGCTGAAGTCAGTCCCCAAGCTGATGCAGTCAGAGCTTTCTCCTTTCTCTTTGTCTCTGTGAGGGAGATGTGATGCCTCTTGTTCTCCTGTGGACCTCGGTGTGTGTTCTCCAGAGCCGCCTGGGGCAGTTGGTGTACAGCGTGCGTCGTCTGCACGGTCTTCTCCCTTGTGGAGCTCTTGTGAGACACTTCGTGATGTCCCCACAGCCTCTCACTCCTCACCTAGTTCACTTAGGAGGCATCTTTCTGGAGTGAGATACCTCAAAAGTGGCTCAAATGACTTCAGGAAACTTATGCATCTTCACAACACATAGAGGTCTTGCTCTGCTGCCACCGTCCCCCTGCCCTGTCATCATGGAGTGACTTCGACATTCTCCTCATTCAGAACTTCCCACATGGAAATTACAGTCTACCCTAGTGTCGCCACAGTTGAGGAAACGTCTCTCAGGGATTGAGGGGCCAATCTGTTTGTTTGAACGCCTCCAAAGTCTATAGCATTTTTCCTGAAATCTTTATTTTTACTTGTTGGAGTACGAAGGTGAGAAGCAACCATCCTGCAACAAAGCTGAGAAAGAAAAATGTAGCCCTTTTTAAAAAAGAATTCCCTGAATGGAAAGTGAAGGTGGAAGGATCAGTTTGGTCATCTCAGAGAAATCATTGAAGAGATGCGGATATATGGGAGTTTCTTGGAATCTTCCTTTAGATGAAGAAATGTCTGTTATTGCCCTCAGTTTTAAAGCTTTGGCTAACATGTTGAGAAACAAGGACGAATTCTGTTCTATATTCTATGACATATGTTTCTTGTATTTTTCTCGTGTAGTTCATTGTTTTTTCTTCCTTAATATTTTTAAATGTTCACTTTGATAATTCTAGCTCATCTTGCTGGGATAATGGGAGTTCATGAAAGGTTAAATTTATAAAAAGTAGAGAAATATCCAGTTGGGAGCCAATGGTGAGAGAGGCAATATCAATCAAGGTGAAAAACACAAAAATGTAAGACCATTTGGGGCTGTTGGATTGAGCTATATCCACAACTGCCTTTCCTCATTTAAGGAGCTGTACACAGAGCTTTGCTATTGAAAGGCTGAACTCTGTTTTATGAAGATGATCTCATGTGGAAAATACTTATAATGCCAATGAAGTCATCAATATGCTGTATGTCTTGAAACCTTTTTGCTATAATAAAAGTCAAACCCATTGTATTAGTCAGCTTTCCAATCGCTAAGACAAAAATACCCCACACCTGCAATTTAATGGAGACTCTTTTGGCTCACAACTGCCAAGGTTTCAGCTCATGCTTGGCTGGCTCCAAGACAGAAACAGAATGGTGTCAGGATGTGGTGGAGGAAGACTAGTCACGTGGTAGCAGCAGAAAGAACCCGAGAGAGATGTGCACTCTCCCAAGCCCTGTGAGCAGGGGTCCCCTTCCTTCCCCTGGGCCACAGCTCCGACTTGCCCGTTTAGTGATGAAGGCATCAGTGGATTAATGCACTGATGAGTATAGTGCCCTGTAATGGGATCACATCAGAGAGCCCCAGCTCTGAGCACCTGAGACTTCAGCAGACATTTTAGCCCTAAACCCGAACACTCGTGTGCTCTAACTGTAGGATTCATACAGAGTCCAGATATTAAAACCGCTGCATTATAATATTTCACAAGTTGATAACTTCCAGCACCCATTCATTTTATGATATCAGTTAAGGACTATGAGAACAGTTGGACAAGTTACTAATCACTTACTGGGAGTAAAAGTATGACCAGCAGCCAGATGGTCTGTATCAACAGATAATTACTTCATTGAGTTGCTGGTATATTTTGAACCACTGATGAGAGTTTCTCTCACTAGCTGGTTTCTGAGTGTCTGTGTTATAGTAACACTATGTGTGGTCTTGTGATAAGGGTAGTAGGAAACAAGAAAGAAGATAAGGGAAGGGCTGGGGGAGTAAGTCCTGTTGTACTTTACAATTTAAATAACATTTAATTGTTTAATTTATTTTTGGAAGCTATTTGATATCTTACATGTTAACTTCACCCAAAAAAGGTAGATGGCTTGGGACCATGTTGAGATCTCCTGATGCAGCAGTCACACTTCTATATTCAGAGTCCTGCTGGGGGACTCTTCTCTGGAAGGTTTCAACACTGTACAGATTCTAAATTATCACATTTTGCTGTGAAAGCAGAGAAGAGGCTTTGTGCACACTGCAGTGCCAGATATGCAGAGAATTCAGTTTATGTAACAGTGAAGCAAGGGAACACTACAGGGTAGCATGTATATCGTTTGGCCTTGGCTTTATGGAGGTCCTGACTCCAACTTTAGCCTTTCTTGTTATAGATGATGCTCAAGTCACTTAGCATTTACTCAGATGAAAGATACTTTGCAGGACGAGTCCCTTAATTCTTAAGTGATGTGGACCAGATGTGATTTAAGTCTAAAGATGTGATTTAGGCATGGGATTTTGGTGAGAAAAAAAAGGAAATCTATTTATCTCCCTTTCTTCCTCTCCTCTCCTCCTATCCCTTGTGCTAGACTATAGTCTTAAATATACAGGGATTTTAGAGACAGCTGGCTCTGGGCTCTCACTGTTACCATGCCATCTAACTTTTGGTCATTTTAATACATTTCTAGATCTCTTTGAATCTCCATATCTTCCTCTCTAACATGGGAAACATAGTAGTAGGGATTATTTAGCCACTGTGGGTTACGAACACAAATATAATTTAAACCTCAAAGAAAATTTACAAGGTCGGTGCTATTATTATTTTGTGGAAGAGGAAACAGGCTCAGGGAATGTAAGTCACCTGTCAATGTCACACAGCTTGTAAATGGAAGAATTATGGTTTACGCTGTGCCTGTCTGTCCCCAAAGCCCTTGTCTCCGTTGTGTTTCTCAGCCTGAATGCTCCACTTAAGAAGAAAAATAACTTCTGCATGATGTATCCATGATGAAATTATTTGAGAGATGATATACTAGTTGGTGATTCTTCTGTGGAAAGTTACTGAATCTCAGTTCAAACTAGCTACAAAAATAGAAGTACTATCCGATGAAAAGTGGGAGAGTTACATGGCCAGATACTTTCAGGGCTTCAGTCAAGGATGAGGAAGGAGCAAAGACTTGGAGGACATTAGAACTCAGTGTCAATCCCTTGACTCTGCTGGTATTTAGTCAGGGGCTTTTCTGGGGTCTCCACGCGGTGGGGAACATAGTGGCTGGTATCACTGTGGATGTACCTTTATAACCCCTGATAAATAAGAAACACTCTCATGAAGTTTCTGCCAGATAAATCCCGGGAAAGGACTGACTTTAACCCGCGTTTGGGTGCATGCTCAGTTTCTGTCCAATCACATGGGGCAATGTCTCTGGTTTTACCAGGTTTCACCAAGAGTGGGTGATTCACTTATTAATCTATACTCAAGGAAATAGATTTTACTTTCAGAAAGAAGAAAGCAGATCCTGCATTCAATAACCAGGAAGCAGAAACCAGTTTGTAAGTGTAGTTACAGATGATTTATGCTTTTCAATTTTTTCTAAAGTTTAAAGGATTTGCAACCTTCTTATTTATTCTTCAATGTGTTTTTAATAGGAGTTAATTACAGGGGAAAAACCATTCTTATTTTGTGGCTCATAATCTTAAGACATTTTAGTCATTTTCAACAGTGCATCTGTTGATTTATGTAACTAGGAATGTCCCTGAAAAATGTCCTTTTTATTTTGGCCACAGTGGAAAGAGCATTTGCACACGTGGTACAGTCATTCTGAATGTCCAAAACAGAAGGATGTTATGGGGGCTGGTGCTATTTGCTTCCTGTTGTAACATCATGTATTTCATGGGCAGAGAGTGGGTGAAGCTGGCCAGCTACTCAGGCAGTGTCATTGTGTGGTGCCTGGAGAAGCTAATCAAAAACCACAGAATTTATCGAGGTAGATGTATTTACAACAAAGAAAACAGCAAAAGCAAACTAGCCTGGTACGCCTGACTAGGAAGGTGAATAAAAATCAATATTTAAAATAAGAAAATGCAAACATTTTATCTTCATTTGAACTGTCTGGAGGAAGAGGCAGTTCTTGCCTTAGTTGCCAGCTTGTACAAGCTGCACAGGATGATAATTTGGTTTCTCAGACCCAGAGTTGATTGGCTGCAACATCATTGCGTGATTTAAATGCTGCAAAGTTTGGCTTTACCACTAACTCCAGATGCAAAATTTTACCCTAAGCCTCTATTCCCCTTTGAATTGAGAGTTTTCTCAACCAAAGGTTATTTTCAGGCAAGAAGACTTTAAAATACAGACTTTCCTAGTAAATTTCACTTGTTCTTTCCCAGACTCCTGAGTGTAGTGGTGTGAAATATACTATTTTAGATCATGATGATGGCGTGTGTCCAGTCTTCACTTTCATTATCTTTCTGGATTATCTTTTCATTTGTATGTTTTCTTTTCTGAGAATTAGTAGCCTGGTGCCTCTGCACCAGGATAATTTCTACTCATGCACAGGGACCGACAAAGTCTCAGAAAATATTGCAAAATGAGCAAAGTATGCAATGTATATACATATATACCAGTTATTTTATGTTCTTCTTTGATAATAAACTTCTGTCCCCAGAAGTTTCACAGTTTATTATAACATTCACCTTTATTTTAGATCAAGTTTTCAGATGATTAACTGCACACAAGAATAAGAGAATTTAATGGAAAAACCACACACCCCTATCTACCATGATTTCCACTGCCATAAACAATAATATCAATTGTGATATTCAAGAGTTATTCTTCTTTAACAAGTTCCATTCTCTAAAGTCAGCTGTTACTATCAATTCCTAATTATTCACACCAAGTCTTCTACGAAACTAAGAATCCCATTATTTAACATACTACACAGATGTTAAGAATTCATCTGTCACTAGAAAAGTATGCATTGAATATTTGCATTGTGGGTTCAGAAGCAAAAAAGACAAGCGAGGTCCTGAATTCTTAGAACTTGAGTTTTAGTGGTCAGAAACAGGAACAAGTTAACAAAAAGTAAGTAAATAAATGGATAAATAAATGTTTTAGTGAGTTCTAAGTACTATGAAAAATAACTGATATATTTTACAACCCTGGGGGAGTATTTGCATTTTAAAACAACCACTTGCTAAATTAATTGATTCTGAAGCACTTGGGATTTATGTGGAGATTGCTTCTAATACCTTCCATCAAATCCTCTGCTTTTCACTGTTTATAGCATTCAGAAATTTCTTTTTAATCTAGCATATAAAAGGATGGGTGTGGGTTATTTCACTGAAAAGCCAGATGCAAACAAGACCAGAAGTAATAAGGAAATCAACAACTTGTGGGTATCTACTGTGTTTTGTAACAACTTTTTCCTTCCATCTACCAGTTAAATGTAGACAGTAATAACTGAGAAAGGAGAAGACCAGAGAATTACTCCAGAGGAGAGAGGGTGAGAGCGTGAGAGGGTGAGGTGGGTGAGAGCGTGAGAGGGTGAGGTGGGTGAGAGCGCTCGCCCACCTCAGCAGAACGCTCATGTGGCAGTGAAAATCTGCTTCAGCCAGCCACGGTTTTCTTGCAGAGTGGGTTAACGGGTTCAGTCTTTGAGAAATGCGATGTTGAAGTCATTTGTGCAACTGCCCGCCTTGGCAGCTTGTTTGATGTTTTGTTCAGTCGACCTGGTAGAGCTTGGAGGAAAGGACTTGCTTATTACAAATCTGGAATATCAGCAGCTAATGGGTGTCTGTGCCATCCTACAAGTGTACCTGTGCTTTCCTATATGCCAAGCCACTATATTGAAGATAAATTTTGTTTTGCTTTTACATATCTTTAACAGACACATAGTGGTTGTACATATTTATGGAGTATAATGTGGTATTTTGGTACATGGATACAATATGTAATAATAAAAGCAGGTGTGTCTGTCACCTTAGACCTACAACATTGTTTCGGGACCATTCAAAATTCTAGTAGCTATTGAAACACTAAATGTTGTTTCCTATCACCATAGGAAAGACAAATGATGCACATAATTTTATTGTGTGAATAATCTCATTTCTTAACCTACATTCTAACCATATTAAATGTAGGTAATGTTGTGCCTGCTATCTCCTTTGTAGCTTCCATGAATGAAATGTAGGCATTTTCCCCATGTGTGTGAGTACACCCCTGCACAAATACATATAGCTCCTTACTTTATAATTAAACCTCATAAGTAGTATCTCAAGACATTCCTTTACCAGAGGGAGTGTCATTCAAAGCATCTTTGGCAGGTTGGCAGTGAGTGGAAATATCTCCTGAGGAACTTCTCAGCTGCAGAATTAGGTCCAGGCTGGAGATGACACAGGAGGGTCAGCAGAAGTGGTGTCCAGCCCGGGAAGGAGAAACCGGTGAAGATTTATGGGAGGAGTGTTTCTCAGCTGGAATTTAGCCAAATGAAGGAGGCTTTCCAGGTGAAGGGAATATCAGGGCAAAGACAGACATGAAAAGACAAACAGCATAGTGAGTGGTGGCTAGAAGTTCGGTATCACGTCAGCATCATGTAGATCGAAAGAAATGATGGGAGATAGTGTAGAAAGGTTAGTCAGGGATCAGATCGTGCAGTATTTTATGTGGCTTTATATGTTACATAAAGTCTTTTTACTGTTGGCACTGTTAAGACCCAGGGGATTTTAATCAGGGAAGTTAAATGGTGAGTTCTGCTTTTCAGAAAGATTTCTCACCTGTATGGGAGTGTGGCGATCTGAGGGGAGTTGGATCACTGCGATTATCTATGCAGAACTGATGTATGGTTGACACAAGGAAGTGCAGCTGAAATGCAGAGGAGAGATTCAGACAATAACTATGTCCAAAGCAACATCAGAAGGACTCTGCTGTGGTTGGGAAAGACTGCAAGTGAGGCGTGTTAAGCATAACACACAGGTTCTTAGCTGGCGTGTTTGATTGACTTACTCCAAAGAGAATTCAGGTGGAGGTGAAGATTTGCTGGAAAGAGGTAAGTTTAGTTTTAGACATGCTGAGTTAGGAAATATCTAATTAGAAATGTTTAATGAAAAATCGAGACTGTGAATTTGATGCTTGGGAGACCAGCTTGGAGGGCAACAGTATTCAGTATTACTAAAACTATAAGGTACAGCGGTTACTATTTTCCAAAGAGCGAAGGAAGGGCAAGGCCCTGCCCTGGGTGGTAAGAGAAGTACTAGAGACCAGTATCAAAGGGACGTGTCCCAAGGCGTGATTAACAGTGTTACTTGCATCTAAGGGACCCCAAAAGATAAGTGCTTATTTGATTTGTAGGTGATGGATGAGTTTTGAAACAATTTCAGTAGAATGTTGATGACAAACGAGGATTCCCGCAAGCTGAGTCATCTCTGAGGAAGAGGAATCAGTAAGCAGTGTACGCAAGTGCTTACGAAAAGAGGTTACCTTGTAGGGTAAGAGGAAGATCTCTTCCTCTGAGGCTAAGAGGAGAGCTGAGAAGGAGGCTGTGACTTTGTACATGGAAAGTGGTAGCAGAAGATTAGTGGAGGTCTTACCAGATGGCCTGAAGAGGAAGCAGGATGTGGTTTTGTTTGGCTTTGTTTTATGCTTTGTTTCTGTTTTTTGGGTTTTTTTAATCAGCATGTGGAACAAGTGTTGATTAGGGTGCTCAGTGAGAATGGAAGGAGTCTGAGATAATGACTGAAATTATCAGGGGAGGAAACTGATCTTACTAAGGCCGGAGGCTGCACATTTGTCAGAGCACAAATCTCCTCTGTGGGATGTTTTCCTCCATAAATGCTCAGCTCTTTGGGTATGAGAGCAAGGGGTCTTTTTAAAGCATTGGTCAAGGATTAGAGATTTCCAAGGAGAGAAATGGGGAGAAAATGTGGATTATGGGTTCTCTGAGGCTAGTAATAGTTTGGTGTGGCTCAGATGATTTACTTCAGCGTCCGTACTAGAAAGAGAAGGATAAAAAAATGTGTTGTGTAAGTGGAGGATTCCGTGTCTTGGATTCCTTCCCAAAAACAAAGACCTGGTAAAACTAGAGTAAATGCCTGGGAAGACCAAAGAGGAGGGTGTGGTCATCCATTTTGAAATATCTGAGAATATTTTTGAGTAGATATGGGTCATCCTCAGGGAAGCTCTGGGAATGGGTAGTAGAAAAGGATTGGAGGAGGACAAGGATTTGTGAGGTGGAATCAGTGAAGGAAAGAGTTTCAGATAAATATAGAAGACAAAGAACATGCAGAGTTATGGACTATAATAGCAGAAAGAAATACTGTGGATATGGTGGAAAGAGTTGGACGTATGGCCCACAGATGGGGAAGCATGGTAGGTAGCATGACGAAGAGGGAAGTAGGGAGGTTGAGGGGAGATTACATTGAAGTCTAGCTGTAAGAATGAGAGTCATGCTTATATGTTATTAGCCTTGAATATAATAATTCTAGCAAAAAGTAATTCTGAGGCTAAGACTCTTGAAGGTCCAGCGAAACACTGTTTCCAGGAGCTAGTGAGGGCTCTGTTCTTGGGAGTAAGTACTGACCATTCCTGTGTGGCTTTACTTCATTACATGATTGAATTCTTTATATCCAGGCCTAGGATTCCTAACTCTCAGGAGTCATAAAAATGAATGCTAGACTTCATATTCCTAACATTGAAGATAACGTATTGGTATTTATTGGTTGTAATTTTGAAAGAAAGGAAATGGCCATCTTTCATATCCTATTGTTTCTCTATGCTGTTTATCTTTGGACAGGGATTTGTTGCCTTTGTCAATTTTGAAACACTTCTTTGTACTGGTATTCATTTACATTGGAAAAGATAAATTAGAGTGTAAAAATATAGCTTTTAGAAGCTTTTGGCAGAGATTGCTAATGGGTTTTAGATATCTTTCAAAAAGACGTTGCTTCTGCTCCATTTGGAAACCATACCACAGTTAAGATAGAAGTGGATCCGTCTGTGATAATTGATGTACACAATGGCTGATGCCTACAGAGAAGCACTCATGTCAGACCTCTCAAGTTTACATGCCATTCTCATGGTCGCCTGCTCTGACCTGGAGTAAATCACTTAATTACTGTGCATTTCAGTTTGCCAGTTGAGAGTGTGAGGCTGCATTGCTTAGCAAACAGAGGACCAGAGGAGAATGAAGAGAATTGCTTGGATGTTATCTTACCACTGATACTAATGTCTCTGGACAAGTAATTACACCAACAAAGACTGTTTCCGCACAAATAAAAAAATCATCCACTCCCACTCTTACAAGACAATTGTAAAGGTTTAGGCATATAACTATCATATATACACTTAAAATCTTTCTGTAATCTACATAATGGCCAACATATTTCCAAGGAATAAGTTGATGAATAATATTATCAACAAAAAATGTCAAAGTAGAAACTAAATTCTTTAATCTTGCAATTTTTCTATGCGATTTGTACCTTTCTTCCACTTGTATGATTAGGTAAGCATAACATGATTAACATCAAGAATCAAAGTAAATAAATTATAAATAAATAGTATTTTTGTATTTGCATACCTATTTTCACAGGAATGTTCTTAAAGAATTTGTGTCAATTGTGATTCTATCATAGTCTAATGTTTACTGAGAATAATTCATGTACTAGGCAATATGTGAGGCTCTGAAGATTCAAAGATAATAGAATGATGTGATTTTTAATCTCTAAAAGTCCATTGTCTGGTGACACCAGTGTGAGTCCATGTATTTTGATATGAATATTATGAAATAATTATGAAATTTATTTTGTGTGTTCTAATAAGGTTAGGTTTTAAACTTTAGAGTTTAGAAAAATATATAGACTTTATTTTTAGAAAAATTTTAGGTTCAAAACAATATTAAATGGAAAGTATAGTGATATCCCACATATCCCCAGGCATGGACAGCCTCCTCTACAACCAACATCCTACATCAGTGTGGCAAATTTTTACACTCAATGACCCAACATTGACTTGTTATTATCACCCAAAGTTCACAGTCTACATTAGGGTTCAATTTCAGTGTTGTGCATTCTATGAGTTTTGACAGATGTATTATGACGTGAATCCACTACTACAGTATCGTGCTGAGTATGTTTACTGTCCTAATAATACACTGTTCTCTGCCTATTTGTCCTGCCCTTCACTGTAACCATTGGCAATTATTAATATTTTTACAGGCTCCATATTTTGCCTTTTTTCAGAATGAAATAACAAAATCTTTGCAATTTTTTCAGAATAAAATACATGGTTTTCCAGATTGAGTTCTTTCACTTAATTATGTATATTTAATTTTCCTTCTATTCTTTTGTATTTTGATGGCACATTTTTCTTTATTGCTGAATAATATTCATTTTCCAGATGTACATCAGTTTATTTATCCATTAAGTATTGAAGGACATCTTGATTGCTTGCAAGTTTTGGCTAAATAATTATAAATGAAGATGTTATAGATATCCATATGCAGGTATATTCATGTACAGAAATTTTCAATTCACTTGCTTAAGTAGCAAAAAGAATAATTGCTTGATTATATGATAAGAATGTTTACATTCATAAGCAGATAAAATATCTTCCAAAGTGGCTGGAAGAGTTTCTATTTTCACTATCAATGAATCTGAGTTCCTGTTGCTGTACATAGTTACCAGCATTTGGTGTCAGTGTTTTGGGTTTTCCTCATACTAAGAGGGTATGGAGTGGAATCTCATTCTTGTTTTAATCCTTTTGGACTTTTGACTGATGTCTTTCTACTATATATATCATGGTGTGCTGTGTTGCAATAAAGGCACAGATTAATTAGTAGGAATTTATAGTGGAAAGTGAAGAGTACAATAGAAAGAATAGAGTGTTTCAGGCAAAGGAGGCTTTTGTGAAAGAAAGACTGATGGGTAAAAGAGAACATGGTGAGTAGCAGGTATTTGGGGATGTAGTATGGACCAGGTACTCCATTTTAGGAGAGGGGTACATACATCTAGAGAGAAATCACATTGTGAAAACTCATGTGAGTTATGTTGCATTGTTTTTTTCTGAAAGATAGGAAGGCTTACATAATCTTAAAGAGAGTCATTAAATAGTTTCAACCACAAAAATTTGATTAGTACACTCATACACACTTTGCAAAAAATATGAGAACATATTCTTTTTTTTTTTAAAGAAAGGCATGCTGGTGTTTTAAGGATTTGTTTAAAATTACTACAGTAATGAGAAGAAATTTAAAAATTAAAATATGAAAATAAATATGAAAATGTTGATAATTATAGAATTGGAGCAACAGGCACATGAAAGTTTGTCATAATTTTTGCTTTTGTGTATGTTTGACAAAATTTCTTAGTATTTTTGAAAATCACAAATACTATAGAATACCTAGGATTGTCAATATTTATAATGAATTGACACAATTAGATTTACATGTAAGACTATGTATACAGCAAAACTGACTATGAACAGGAAGGCGACCATGACTAGATAGGAATGTATTGCAACTGTGTAGGAAACATGCTGTAGACTTGAGTTGATGAAACATAAGTACAGGAATTTTGTTTAAAACTATGACATTAATGGCATCTCCTAGCATGACTGGACAGAGAAAAAATAAAAGGCAATCAAGGACTGGAACTTACAGAATAACAATATCTGAGCATTGAAGAGAACACGAGAGACGATAGAGGGAATCAAGGTGGAATGGTTAAAGATGGAAGGTGAACCAAGAACCAACATGGTTATTATTGGATGAAATTCATATTGCATTTGTCAGTATGACTGAATTTCATCAATTATATGCTACTTCTCTATGGGCTTTAGGTGTGTGCTACAGGCTGTAGATAGACTCCAATAAAGTCATAAACAGTCATAAGTAATTTTTCTCATAGTTAATAGTTTATTCTTGTTCATGATGATTTTCTGGTTGTCATAGTCATAGTATTCTTCCAAATAAAAACCCTGAATATGCTTATTTGCAGGGTAACAATGAGTTTTTGGAAGTTATAACAGTAAAGAAAAATCTCAGATTGAAATTCAGAGGTCTAGCTTTTATGCCACATTCGGAACACTTCTCATTTAATAATAAATAGACTGCACCTGAAATCAGTTCTTGCATCAATGCTAACTAAATCAGATAAATAGGATTATTCATCAATCATATCATATCAATCAAATTTGTTTTCCTCACTGTTGATAACAAAATGTAATTTTGCCCGGGCTGAAAGTGGAAAACTAATAAAGAACCAGGCATACTGTAGTTAATCTCAGGTCAAAGTCCCTTTTAATAATGATATCAATGGTTACTATTTATTAAGGGCATGCTGAATATTATGTATTAGGCCAACCACCATTCACGATTTACCTCATTTAATCCTTATAACTTTTCTATGAGTTTTATAGTATTTATACCCAGTTGATAGTGAAGATGTTAAAATTCAGCAAGACTAAATAATTTGCTCAAAGTCACTCGACTAGCAAGTAACTGAGCAGGAATTTGGTTAGGGTTAGAGTTAGTTATGACTTTTGACAACTAAGATGTATTATTCCTTCTGCTTTTGTGTGTGTTTGAGAATTTTTCAAATGTAACATAGTGCACCAAGTTTAGCATGCTGTATTCCTTTATCTTCTTAGTCCGGACGTTCAGCACATCCTATCACAGGATTCTGGAGCTTACTTACACTGCACAATCATGCAGCCTATAACAGAGATGGTTCAGAGACATCACCAGGCACTATAAAGATCATTTGTTGTCAAAATCTCTGGGGACTAATGCTATAGCCGGGTTTTCAGTTAACATTCGTGAATGAAAGTGAGAGATTTTTTCACAAATATTTTAGAGTCTAGTGAAAATGGTGTAACACATTGGAGAACGAGAACAATTATGGGCCGATTATGCAGTGAATTATTTGAAAGTGGCAATTAAAATGACCTATACTATGGAATATGTTCAACCATCTTAGTAGCATAGAAAAAATTGATGAGTTAGATGGTAATCAATAGTTGACAGATTGGCATTCTCCCTAAAGTTTTGTAGAAACTCAAAGACGAAATTATGGAAATAATAGCTAAAATTTATAGCAATAGTCAGTCTATCTGAATACTGACAGCAATTAATGTAATTTTTTTCCAATAGCAACAACACAAAGAATGATCAGGAGACCCGGGCACATGTTACCTATCTTGCGTCTGTGATGGTATAGCTTCCAAGCAGCAGGTGGTGCTCTAGCCTATCAAGTCCATTGCCCCTTTCTCAGATTTTCAAATGCCTCTAGGCTCACAGGGGCTTCTAAGGTACAAGTCATTGTCCTCTGTGCCAGGTGACCCTGATAAGCGCATCATGGCAAATTAATGCAGTCTGCAACGATCATGTCAATGTTTAGATGTATAGAAATCATTTCAAACTTGACATGTCATGAATTATTTCCAAATATCTGCCCATAGTCTTCCACCGAGGCTAATGGTGATTTCACTCCTCTATTTTCCCAGGCTCTAAGCTTTGAAGATCGGCTTTGATTGGCTCTCTTTCTTTTGTATCTCATATTCACCCAACCAGCTCCTCTTTCTCCAGATATCCAGGAGGTCCTGGGTATGTTCTGAATGTTTGTGTTCTGAATCCGGACCTTATAGGTGATAGTATTGGGACAGAGGCATTTGGGAGGTGATTGGCTCATGGAAGTGGAGTCCTTGTAAATGATAATAATGCCATTATAAACGAGGCCTAAGACAGACCCCTGCTCCTCCCAGCATTTGAGGTTGCAGCCAAACATGGTTGTCTAGCAAGTAGTCCCTGCCCTGACACCAAATCTGCCAGTGCGTAATACCAAACTTCCAAACATCTACGACTGAGAAATGAACTCCCTTTGTTTGTATTCCACTTTGTTTGTAGTATTTTCGTTACAGCAGCCTGAAAAGACTAAAACAAGCACTGCTATCACATTAGCCAAACCTGTACCATCTTGTACACGGATAAGTACAGTAACTTCCCGAGTGGTCTCTCTCCTTTGGTCCTTACTTTCTTCAGGAGCCAGATTGAGGCAAAAATGTGAGCTATATCTTGTCATTCTTCTGCTCACACCATCCACTGGTTTCCTAGCAGCAAAACTTTAAATCACTACAATAGTTTAAAAGGCTACAGACAGGTTTCCCCTTCATCCCCTAAACTTACCTTTCTTAAGTTAACCCTTTCACTCTTTCTTGATTCTGCCCCATCCACACTGACTTCCTTGCTGCTCTGTGCATTTGCCAGGCATATTGTCTTTGCCTGAGACTCTGTTTTATTCCCTTGGCTTGGCTTCTTTGAATGATTTCTAAGGCCTCTCTTTGTGGGAATTTGCCTAACTCCATCTGAAAATGCCAGGTACGCTCACAGTCCCCACATTTACATTTCCCATTTCCTCTTTCCTGCAGTATTTTTTTCCCCCATAGCAAGTGTATGTTTGTGTGGTACTGGGGATTAAACTCAGAGCCTTTCACATGCTAGGCAAGTGCTCTAGCATTAAGTTACATCCCCAGCCTTTAAAAAAAAATGAACATTTAAAAAAATTTTTTTATTAGCACATGTTTACAGTACATAATGTTTACATTTCTTATGGGGAGTTCATACATGTACATCTTAATTCCTTTTTAATTTCCTTTCTTTCCCGTCTTCCCCCCCTACTTCCATCTCTTGATCCCTTTCCCATTTGAGAAAGATCTATCTTCATTCTTCATATTGCTCTTTATTTATATTTTGGATTTCTCATGTAAAAAATGTGACATTTAAGCTTGTGTGTCTGATTTATTTCAGTTAACATTATAATTTCAGGGTGCATTCATTTTCTTACAAATGACTCGTTTATCCTTCTTTATGGCAAAGTAGTACTCCATTCTATGTAAATACCACAGTTTCTTTATCCATTTATCTGTTGATGGACATAGGAACTGCTTACAAGATTTAGCTATTCTGAATTGTGCTGCTACAAACATCGGTGTTCATGTACCACTGTAATATGAGGTCTTTAAGTCTTTTAGAAAGATGCCTAGAAAGGGAATAGCTGGGTCAAATGGAATTTCTGAACTACAAGTTTTAGTTTTTTTGTGGAGTCACCAGCTCTTCTAAAAGGTTTATTTTGAGACGAGGTCTTGCTAAATTGTTCAGGCTGAGATTGCAGGTGTGTGCCACCAAGCTCAGCTCTCCATAGCACTTTTATCATGGAACTCTTACTTAGTGTCTCTAAACAGTGGAATCACGAGTGACTTAAGCTTTAAATTTTCACGTTTTTTTCAGTATTAAACAATAAGTATATTCATAGAAAGAAGTATTTCTGTGGATAGAGAGTTAGGCAAGGCTTACTATGCTGGGTAGATAGCATCCTAGGTTATATTAAAACATGCAGAAAAAGTAGAGGGCACCATGTGCAAGGCATGTTTTAAAGACAGAGAGAACAGCCAGGCTAATCTCTTATGTGAAATTTTGCATATGCAATTGGGAGAAGACTATAGGACAGAGGAGTCTTATTTTAATCAAGTGTGGTTCCTTGGAAGAAAATGGTAGCAAAATTATTTGCATACATTCTTTTAATCTTTTCCTTTCTTTCTGTCATCCCCAAGTAATCTTTGGTGTCCTACAAACAATTTCTCTCCATCTCTCAGAACTTTATGGCTCCTAATACCTCATTTTATGCTATTAAAAATCTCAGTTTTAATGAAGTGTCATTAATATGTTTCTACAAAGCTCTAATTTTCTAGCCATCTCCAGTGAATTTTTGTTCCAATAATTTTAAATGGAGGTAGAGAAAATTAATAAGAATTATTAGCAAATAAAACTTTGCAGACTTAAAAAATGTAAGGAATATTGACATTTGTATTTTCTTTAATTTGGCTGAAATGTTAAAGGACTTCTATTGAATATGTTCATTTTATTTATTTATTTTTTAGTCTCCTTTTCATCACTTGAATACTTGCAGGTGGAAGACAGCACCTTTGAAATTCATTTGTCTTCCTCTACAAAACTGTCTTTCCCACTTGTGGAACATGACCATGATTTCTACAGATGGCATGTCAAAGGAGGCCAGATCAGCCCTTCCTATTGCAAAGAAGGAATCCAAGACAAGCACACTTCATATTATTAGTTAATATTTACCCTCCCTACCTTGAACTGAGACCTGTCCAGGAAAAGGGCACCAGATGTGACATAGATTCAACAGAGCTTATTTAATAGTAGTCTATTTGTATCAGAGGACAAACGATATGGTTGGAGAAAAGACTGTCTCAAATATTACATGGTAGAATGTCCAAAGCTTTTTCAAAGTCAGGTTTGCTTATTATTGCGTAGTAGTGAGTCAGTATTTTAGCCTTTAAAAATAGAGAGGCATGCCAGCACAAATCTAGATGGCACAGGATCCCTGAGCGGGGTGGGGGGGAGAGGTTTGGGATCTTTCTTCTTTTATTGAAAGCTTGACCTATTTATTATGTCGCTAATGATTTTCTGTGAGCGCCTTCATGCAGAGAGCTTAGCAATTTCCAGTGTAAGATGTACACTTCTGCCCTTTGGATTTCTGGAATGGAATATCAATGAAATGTGAATTTAATGGGCTCATTTGCATTTCTGGGAGATTCTTTCTTTTTAATGTAATAGAAAGCACAAACATGGCTATCATAAGCCAAACACTTTAATGTCAGGTGATGGAATTTCAAATTAAAAGCAAAATATTCATTGGAAATGTAAACAAAAAGAAAAAGAAAAACTACTTAAAGGAGTGGTTGTTTTATAGCATTTATTTTTTAGTTGTACAGAGCTATCTGTGGAGGGATTGGTTGTGGTAAGCAGTCAGACTCGGACTCACGTTAGCGATCCAGTGGATCAGAGAAATGACCAGGTTGCCAGGTACTTACAGTTTCTGTAAACTGCCCTGTAATTGCGTAACAAATTGCCACTGGAAATGGCAGTGACATCAGTAGTTTTATTACTTGAGGTTTTTCAGTTTCCACCTTAAAAATATAAATGGTAAAATTTTTGTCACCAACATTGTGCACCTCCTTCTTCCTTTCCAGCCCCTCATGCCTTACCCAGCCCTTCTTTCAAATGTATTTTTACCCTACTCAATTCTTTCATCTCCATCTCATTCCATTTTGTATTTCCTCAATTTTCTTGGTCCTATTTCCTCATTTAAATTGAGCAGTCTTACTTTTTCCTGTGTTCTCAACCTAGGCTGAACTGCCGGACTCCAGTGTTGTTTCTGGGTCGGCCAAACCTTCCCCCGTGCTGGTTTCTCTTAAGGCCAGTAAGCTGCATGTGGGCAGCGCCCTCACAGGCCCGACCCTGGAGGAGTGGATCGGCATCGCTTGACTGTCTTCTTTTCCTGACAGAATTTCCTTTTTCTCATAGAGAACATCAGTGGACGGAGACAAGCTACCAAGGGTCTGTCAACAGCAAACGAGGGCCACATGCATGTTTAATCCCTCCAGAAACAGTCACGAGAATACATTTATTAAAAGTGTGATGCCACATTTCAGTATGTAGATTACACTTTTCCTAATATTTCCCCTTATGGCAATTTCAACGTTTTAGCAGCTGAGACTGCTTAGACCACTTCCTCAGGAAAAGAGTTGCAGAAGAGAAAAACTGTTATAGGGAGCGCAGTTTTGCAGGAAGAAAAAAGGCAATTTTTAGACTTTGAAAAAAATATATTTAATGGCACCTGGAAGAGACAAACAATTCAATTTTAAAAGTCTTGGACATAGAACCTAAGCTGTCTCCTTATAATAATAGGCAAGGTTTGGCCACCTTGCCTTCAGATTAAGTAATGACTCTGTGGACTAGGAGAAAGAAGTAAGAGAGTAAAAGGAAATATTTGATATGAGAGGATTCCTAAGACCCTGTTTTAGTCACACTTATCATTGCTGTCTTCTTTAGGAGACAGAAGCCTTAGAAAAGTTTGGACACCCCACACGTGAAGGAATCTGTGGCTTTCCCCATCTGGTGAAACCTACCAAGCAAACAGAACCCAGAATCCCTTGGGAGAATGACTGTGTCATTTAATCATCGGACCAGAGAACTTTTGAGGGTAAAGATGGTCTAGGGAAGTGCTCCATCTGATGGGAAGCTCAGATAGTGTGTTGGCCAGGATGGGAGCAGACAAATGGGATGCACAGGAACCCCTAACCTTATGAGGCAGCATCATAATTTCTTTAATGTAGACAGAAAGTAGAATAGTGGTAAATAGGAACTGGGGGGGAGGCAGGCAGTAAGGAGGAGTTAGTATCTAATAGGTATAGAATTTAGGTTTGAAATATGAAAAAGTTATAGAGGTGGATAGTGGTGGTGGTTGCACAACAATGTGAATGCATTTAATGCCACCTAACTGTAGACTTAAAAATGATTTAAGTGACAAATTTTATGTCCAATGTATCTTACCACAATAAAAATGTGTACTCAAGAAAAGAATCATCCGTAATGGGTTCCTAGCTAACTATGTCTGAAGAAGCAATGCAATTCCATTCCTGAGTTCAGAGGGCAGAGAATGTTCTCTCAGAGTTAAGGGAGCTGCAGATGTGTCAACAGAAGCCGAAGAATCAAGAAGCAGGCTGAGTAGACTGTGGTCAGAGGTTGTGATGGCAATGAGGTTCTCTCAACAGACTCATAAGTAGATGGCAGAAGTGGACGCCACCTTCCCAATGCCCTCATGCTGTGTAAGCTTTTCAAAATTTAGATTTTATCTCTAGGACACAAAAGGAAAGAGTGTGACCTTGAAGTGACAAAGATTTACTTTCTTCCATTTGGAGCTGCAAAGCAGAGCTTAAGTTCCCAGAAAAATAAGTTGAATATATAATAGATATTATATAAAATGAAGATAATATTGAAAAGAGAGGAAAACTAGAAAGGGAGAAGGGGGAAAAGAAAGAAGGGAAAAAGGAAAGAAAGAGAAAAGGGAAAAAAACCGGGAAAATATAAATATAAATATAAATATAAATATAAATATAAATATAAATATAAATAAACCAGGGAAGGGGGCAACAGAAGGGAGGGGTGGGGAAGAGCAGGGAAAACCAAGATACATCATGTACAGTTACAAAATAGCCTGATGAATGTGAACATTATGTATTCAATGTACCAATACATGTTCTTGGTTAAAAAAATATGTATATAGTGCATATTTGATGTTTTGAGATTTGTCATTATAGTGAATGGCATTTTCTTTCTGAGGGTCTGACACAGTGGTGGAGAATCCTCAGTACGTGTGCCATACCAAGGCGTCTGTATCATTAAACCTCTAAAAGGTTCACCATCACTGGTCTAGGAAATCCACTGGATGTCCTTTTGCCTTTTAGATCTCTGATCAGAGAATATATTCTCTGGTTTAGCATATTGTGGCTTAGTAGTGTTTGCTTGTGATAAAATTACTAGTTAAGAATACTTGTGTTTACATAGGTAAAATTATATTTAATGTATGATTTGAAAAAGTCCTCTGATTGACTGTTTATATGTCCTACTAATTAATGTAGCTAAGACATTTTATTTCCTTTAATGTACGTATTTCAAAATGTGTGGTGGCAGTCAATAAGAAAATATAGTTGAATTTGCATAAATTTATTCTGTTTGGATCTTTCTTTGAATCATTTTTCAGGAATGCCTCTCATAAATAAAACGCAGTAAGAAAGAAAGAGACAACTGGGAATCTAACAGGTACGGTGGTGCAGGTTAATCTTTCAGGCCCACAGGGGCGTGTGGAAAACCCAAGCATTGTTTTCATGCTGTCCTACAGTCAGGCTTCCTTTTTCTATTCTTTGACACTAATGACAGCACTAATTTCTTTTACACTTCCTTGTATCTCCCAATTCATTTGTTGAAAAATACATTTAACAGACATTTTCTCTGTATACATAATTATAGAGGATTGTTTAAAAGGTTGATTAGAATCACTTGAAATAAAGTATTTGTAGCCATGTTTTAAATGCTGTATTTTCTAATATGTTACCTTGAAGGAAAGGATGTAGAAGTTTGTGTATTGAACTTTCGAAAAAAGATTTTGTAGACCAAGAAGGCTCTGTATCTCTCTCTGTTGTACCATGCAAAGGATGTTAAAAAGAAATTTCCACATTTTTAGCCATTATGAGATACCTTTTGATCTCTTCTCAACAGCAAAGAGAATCATTGTATTTGTATCACTATCTTTCCTTATTTCTTACCACTTGAACACATGGAAGTACTGTACAGAATTTAAATTAGCCATCATTTATTAAGTGACATTGATCTCCTTGATCAAGAAAGCATGACCTATTTACTATTTTAATGACAGATCATGGATTCCAAAATCTGTATTGCTAAATCATAGCTTTCTTTTGAAACATGGGTTTCATATTATGGTCTGCCTACTTAGTGATCTAAGATTATATTTTTGTCTGTCCTTACTGTTCATGAAATCTTTTTTTACTATAATGACAAATTGCACATATGTAATTATATAGTTATGTTTATATGATATATATGTATGTGTCATACACACACATATTTTCTATGAATGAATGAATGATGATGGAACATTTAACATTGTACATTAAGTATGATTTCCTGTTTTGGAGGAAGACCAAGCAGGATTGTGCCAGTCCATACTGTTTAAGCTCATATATTCCATTCTGCCAGAAGCATGAAGAATTTTAGAAACGAAAAGCTTGGATGCTGTCTTTACTTTGTGACAGAGGACATTCTTCGAGACTCTAAAACTTCTGTTTTGGTTAAAGCAAATATGAGCATTTTCAGTTGTCTGCCAAGAACCACATTTTTCTCTCTCTGAGTTCCCTTCTTTCTTACAGTTCTGAGTTCTCTTTCTGTGCTTTTACCTTTTCCACTGCAGTCTATGAATCCATTCTGAGTACTAGGGATGGACTCGGCTCAATTTAATGTTAGTGCTAATCTTATCCACTTTTGATAGAGTGGTTAGTTTAGAAACCAGTACCAATCCAGTCACTTACTTAGCATACCATTGGGGCAGACTTTATTTATAGTAGGAGAGGTGACTCAATTCAAGTCAGATGGGGACCTCTTGAAAGAAGAAGTTTCAAGGTCTGAAGATTGTGTCACCAGACAAAGCATTCCTTCTGCCTCTGGAAACAATGCTGAGTGAGCCTCAAAGCTATAACCATCACTGTCATCAGGGACTACAGTTTAAAGAAAACAGAATGGTTCCTCTCAGAGATGAGAACGGTACAGCCAAGAGTGTCATGGAGGAATTAAATAGAAGCCTCTGGATTATGGCAAACATGAGCCATCTAACATTTGGACTGAATTAAATGAGCCAATACATGTCCCAAGTATTTAAATAACTTTGAATTCGGTCTTCGGTTACAACTACAAGTATCTACAAGTATACAGCTGATACTCTACTAATAGGAGAGGAACTACTAGGTGGAAGAAATTGCTGTGAAATATTTTACCCATAAGACTACTGAAACAGAGAAGCTCTTAAAACAATGATCAAAACCCGATCTCAACCTAATCTGATACATTCTTTTTGGTGGGATAATAAATAGACATTAAAATGTGTTATCATTGTAAAATGAAAAAAAAGTCATTTCCAGTCTATGGAAGACCACTATCAAAATTCGGATTTAGAATCTTAAGTTGGGAAAATGCATATTAACCATTCATACTGTTATCAATGGTGTTTGTTGATAAAATGCATATACTAATTTTATGCAGGATTTGGCAAATAATTCTGTGACTGTTCTCTTGAACACACGTGCCAGACTTACACATCTTTCCTGTCATCTTGCTTTATTTTGGGATAGTAACAACTTCCTGTGAATGTGTTACTTCTTGCAGAGAAAGGTGTTAACCCTTCAACTTGGATGCATTATTCAATATGAGAAAAGATTAGTGTGCATAATTCTAATTAAGTAGCTACTCTGCATTTCTCTTCTCTATCAATATATTTTTTCTCTGAGATCACGATATTCTAAACTGATGATAACTTTGTAAGGGACTACCGTTTAAAAGAGTATATTTTTCTAATTTAACTGAAGTGGTTTGGCAAACTGTGGATTTGCATTCAAAATAAATTTGTCCTGAGTGATCTTTAGAGCTATTATGACTATATTAGAGATTTCAAATTAATTCTACGTTCTTAGGTTTGTTGTGTGAAATGAAAACAATTTCTGATTCCATTTTTTTTTTTTTTCTGGTGCCGGGGATCGAACTCAGGGCCTTATGCTTGCAAGGCAAGCACTCTAATCACTGAGCTAAATCCCCAGCCTCTGATTCCATTGTTGTAGTTCCTTTTTAATAAAAAAAGTTTGGCAAAAACTATTTCCTTAATGAAGAAGGAAAATAGTGAATGTACATTAAATTAGAGGAATAGCATGGGTGTTGTTTTCAATATATGATTAAATGTCACATATATACAAAACTGATAAAAGTTTCTTTTTAGATATTACACCTTCTGATTTCATATTTTCCACTTTTCTCCTAGTATGTTATTTATAGCCTTTCATAGAAATTTCTGTCCCGTAGAGGCATAGATTTTCTTTGGATTGTTTGTAAGCATGAGGCAAATTGTGAACAAGAGACATAAACATGTGTTTTTCAGCTGTGCTTTATCTCCTTTACAGACACACATTTGCTTGTAAGTCAGCGGAATGAAGTTTAACATGTTGTATTCAGAGTTAGCAACATCTGCTCTGCTGAAGCCCCCACCCACCCCGGCGCCTTCTTTAGTAACTGCCCTTCTTCTCAGCAGGGCCTCCTCCGCTGTGGGAAAGGACACAGTCCATGGAAAATATGCTCCATGTCAATACCTTTGCCATTTCTGTCTCTGCTCATACTTTCCAACCTAATTTGTAGGTAAGCAATTCTCTACCCCTTTCATCAGTCCTGCTGGGGTGACCCAGTCTCTTTGTATCAAGAAAGTGGTTGGCATCTGCTGTCTTTGGGCTTCCAGAAGATGGAATACCCTTGACATGTGCTAGTAAATAACTATGTCCCCAGACAAAAAATATTATTTCAATTTGTATTTTCATCTTCACCGCTGCATAATATTGAGAAAACAAAATGCAAGACTACAGATGAAAACAGGGCAGGAGGGAAAAGGCAGGAGCTGGGAAGAGAGGAACGCTGTAGGCAACATGGGAAAAGTGAGAACTGGAGAGGAAGTAGACGCTCCCAGAACGCAGGTAAACCCAAGCTAAGTCAAACTCAAGGCTCCATACAGATGCTTCATTCCTGCCCAATTCTTTAAATGAGCAGCACATTCAATAGCTAGTTGTTTTCCGGTTACTGGTAACCAGAAGGGTTATTGATAGCTAGATTTATGCAATCATTTTAGAACTCCTTTGGTAAAATATGGCATGATTTAGCAGTGTTAATTCAGGTCAGAACAGTGTTGGCAAAGGCAGCACATGTGCAGGCTGCAAAGGGGCATGTGTGAACACACAACATGGTGTTTCACATTCTCTTGTTTATTGAATTCGATATTGTTTGCATAGAAATTATTTTCTTCTTTGCCTAATTCGGTGAAAGTGATGTCAACTCTTCCTCTATTATCTTTCTAAAAGCAGCTTCTAGACTGAGTAAATTATGTATCATGATTTTATTTCCTCATTTAATTTAATTTTATTCATGTAAAAGCAATAGGAAAAACAAAATGCTTCCAGTGTCAATGGTAATTAAAAAACCGCAGAAAGGTAACAAAGTGCATTATTTTTTGAATACACACTTCCTTCTTCATTCACTCAGGAAAAAATCTAATCTTGAGAGAAAACATAGAATGGGGATTTTGTGCCAGCTGTAATTAGTAAGAGCAACTTGATGAGAAACAGTGGTGGAAGAATCAATGACAAACATCAATAAAGCGAAGTCCAAATGAGGCCTCTTGTTTTTCACGATGGATACTTACACATCAGCTTAAGCAAATGACTGAGAAATGGCATTCTGAATCCCAAATGCTGTGCCATGAATAGACTGCAAATTATTTTGATTTTTAAAAACCATGTCAGGCTTCTCCAATTTCCCAAGAGAGTATATTACATGGTTTGATAACTAATGCTTTCCCTTTAAACACTTCATGAAATAAATGTTTAAAATATGTTTAAAAGTTGCAGAAAACCATAAATGAAACATTAAATTTAAAATTTGTTAATGTTGCACACTCAGGTTTTGGCTGTAGATGGAATCATGAGAATGGTAATTTTAAAATTTTTTGTTTGTCTTAATTTACCAAATTTTCACTTGAGTTGGTACCGGTTTTTTCTCTTCTCTTTCTCTGTATCGTAAATCAAAACCTGTCAGAGTTTGTTGATGCTCTGTTAGCTGATGTTGCTAAAAACAAACACTTCTGGGTGGGCCATAAGGACACAGCCCCATGTTTAGACCAGGGTTTTTTCATTCAGTACTGTGGACATTTTGAACTGGGTAATTCTTTGTTGTGGTGAAGTCGTTTGCGTGTTATGCAGTAGTATCCTTGGCCTCCACTTTCTAGATGCTGGTAGCTTTTCTGAGCTGTGATTATCAAATATTTAATAGACATTGCCAAGTATCCTCTGGGAGAATAAAAATCACCTCTGCTTAAGAATCACTTCCTTAGATTGAGACTTCCTGTGCATTTCAGATGGCAAGCATAGAGCTAATTGGAGATTCTAATACAACCAAAAGGAAGGAGTCTAGAAGAAATAGGAAATCAGACTACACCAGAGGATAGTGGTTATCAATCACGAATGTGCATTAAAACCACCTGGGGGATTTGAAAATTACTGACTCACACCCAATGGAAATCAGTTGACTGAAGATCACTGGTATAAGGAATGAGAATCATTGCTAAAAAAAGATTAACTAACGGAAGTTGCTCTGTGAATTTATATGTTGCTTTTAGGGCCAAGCATACAAATTCTTCTTTCTTTTGCGGAGTTCCACATCTTTGAATTTATCTCCTTTTGGAGTCCAGAGTTGTTGACCATGAATTTCCTGTAACAGAAAATGGATATGAGTATGATGCATATTAAAGTATCTGTAGGAAACCATGATGAGTGGTATAAATTCAAGTGAAGTCAAGACAGTTCATTTCACTTGCAGCCACTTTGCAGACATAGATTAAGACAGGAAGTCTAAAGTGAAATTTCTGAGAATCAGCAGAATAACATAAGAACTTGTTAGAAATACAAAATTTTGGACCTCCAAAAACTACTGAATGAAAAATTGTGGGTGGTATTCAGCAGTTTGTATCTTATGAGGTTATCGTGAAGCATACTAAAATTTTAGAACTACGAACAGGAGACATTCTCCATATTCGCTTAAGTGTTTTCACAGTATTTTTCCAATTGCTCCTGACAAATCCAACATCCATCACTAACAACTTTTTCCACTAAATGTTTTAAGTACTCTCTCTGGAGATTCTATTTTATCAGAAATACTCATTGTTGAATCAATGATGTATTTATACATGGTATGAAATTCTTTAGTGAGATAGAAGTGGAACTAAAGGAGACATCTGGGCAAGTAGAGGGCTTGAACACAGACCTTGCTCAAGTAAATGAACACATGCCCTCTTCCAAATTTGTTGGCTCCACTGTGGGATAATTTTGAGCTCCAATAACTTTCCACAGGAGATGTTTAACCACTAGGAGTCCAGGGAAAATGACCTGCAAGAGACATTCAGAAGAGTAGACCACAAGTTGGAAAGGATAGGTAGAATCAAATGATGATGATTGGGGAAGGAGGGAATCAAAGGCACTTTGTACTTTCCATCTTACATTTATTGTGAGTGAACTGCACTCTTGCATCCTACATCAGTAGTGTGAATATTATTGGCCAAAAAGTGGAGATGGGTTTCTATATGGTCAAGTATTATTTACTAGTTGATTTAACTGTCCTTTGGTGGACAGAATCATGGAACTTGCTTTCTGGGAGAATAGATCAGTGTGACCTTGTGTAGTCACTGGAGCAGGTAGAAAATAAGTTCTGATTGGAGGACATTGAAGGCACACGAGAGAAAGATGCTGTTACAGCAGGCTGCAATGGGAGCAGTGGATGTGGTTTGACATTAGCTTTGTGATCTGCTTTGGAGATAGAGTTCTCAGGACTTACTGATGGATTTCATTAAAACTGTGGGATCAAGAATGACACCTGAGTTTTTGCTTAATCTTCCAAGTAAATATGAAATATATGAAATTAAGAAATCTAGGAAGAATAGGTATCATAAGATTGAGGAATCAAGTTGTCTGTTTTGACCATACTAGTTCTAAAATTCTTATGACTTGAAAATGGAGATGCTAGTAAAACAGATGTGATAGATAAATCTAGAGCAAAATAGAATCCTCTGTATAGATCTGGAAAGCCTATGCACAGATAGAATCTATCTAATGAGAAGAGAGAAGACATTACTGAAGATGGGTTTTTCACATTAGCATTAATTTAGCCTCAATTCTATGCTATTTTTACCATCAATTTTCTTGGACTTAGTGTTACTCTTTTTGCCATTCATATACCAGATTTTTTCTTTCCATTTCCACAATTCTTATTTGAATAATTAAAGTAGCCCATTGACGATAGCTTTTCTGTTACCATCATCATATTGTAGTTTCCAGTTGGGTTTGACACAAGCTCATGCTCCTGCGGTCACCATCCTATGGAGCATATAAGAAAGTAGTTGGAGCAGCATAGCTATGTGGTGTTAAATTAAGGAGGTTTTTTTTTTTTAATTTTTTTAAAAGTCTTTAAGATTTCCTGTTATTTTCTTTGTTTTTGGCTGCTTTTTGCTTGTTAGCTGTTCTAAACCTGACAGCCATATGAGGTCAAGCAAACTGGGAAAATAGTCACAGTTCTTCAGTGGGCTATTTTTGAAAATTGGAAATAGAGGGTGACTATCCACAGGTATGTGATAGCTTCCATTTTTTAGTTTAAAGAAATCTTATTCCAAAATGATGGTAATTTGTACAATTACAAGTTGAGTCTTGTATATGTACATACCTGCTTTTATATATGTAAACATGCAGAGGCCGCGTTATTTTCCACCAATAAAATTTATGGCTTTCATATCAAGTAAAATTATTTTGTTAATATGATCCCCACAGTTGATAATATAAGTCTTTGCAAGCTAGACTAACCAAATGGCTTCTCAGTTGGGCTGTAAAGGAGTTAGCAGCCAGTTTAAAGGTCCTGAAGGCAACATTTGGGAAGATGTAAGTTGTCCAGCTTGGGCCGCTTATTTTGGCTCTCTATCTTTGCAGCTCCTTAGGGCGCCTTCCTTAGTTTGGCACTCAGAGAAGCTTTGGGGGAAGGATTTCTCTAGATAACTCACTGGGCACTGACAGGGTGCGAAATCCAATCTGGAACTGAGATAAACCCAAAGTTTATTTCTGCTAACGTAGTAAATATGGTTATTCTTTAGAGATTATTCAAAAAGCAACTCCACATAAGAAATATGAGCTTGCACCTTGATGCCAGGTCTGTATTCATTTTTTTTTAAATTTCTTCTCTAGAGTTCAGCAAACAAATGTATAGAAATACTGTCTTTTTGCATCTCCGAATTCAGTCTTAACGAATAATCAATTTTTCTACCAATAGAGAAGAATAAGTGGGAAAAACTCATCATGATTCTATAATGTTGAGCTTCTATTAAACTAATGAGGAAATTGGCAAACAGGAAATAAAAAATGGCATGTCTAGCATAGAGTAGCATGTGTTGAAGGGTTAATATGAAACCATTTTGCTGTGAAATAATCTAAATAGGAGCTACAAGAAAAATCAGTATTAGAGAGGTTGCTGGTCTCTTGGATCGTTCTATGTACAATTCCATATAGACACTCATCCCATTTGACGGATACCAAGTTTTGGAGAGCAAAAGGGGCAAGAGAAGGTAATGTGGAGGTTTTTGCTTTCTTAACACAAAACAATAATACTCATTTGAAATTCACACAGTACAGGATCATTTGAAATTCACCACAGCACATTCAACATTTGTTGGGTACATACTATGTGCCAGGAACTGTACTGTGTGCTGGGAATGTGAAGATAAATGAGATATATGAGGGCTGGGGATTTAGCTCAGTGGTTAGAGTGCTTGCCTTGCAAGTACAAGGCCCTGAGTTCGATCCCCAACACCAAACAAATAAAAAATAAAAAATAAATAAATGAGAT